>JBBPSY010000344.1:0-14606 GCA_038093855.1 Rugiboletus extremiorientalis
AACATGATGCTCATGACCGTTTTTTCCATTCTCGCCGTCGACTTTCCTGTCTTCCCTCGTTCCCTCGCAAAGTGTGAAACGTATGGCGTGTCGTTGGTACGTGTCGTCTTGCATGCGTTTCGCTGAAACGATCTCGATCACGTCTCGTTAGATGGATTGTGGAGTTGGGTCGTTTGTTTTCTCCCAAGGCATCGTTTCTGCGATACCCCTCATCAAGGATCCATCTCAGTTGTGTGCGGATGTGAAACCAAAGCTATACCGGGCAATTAAAAAGGTTTTGCCAGTTGTCATGCTAGGCATTGTTCGAGTATGGCTCGTGAAGGGAACAGAGTACCCCGTATGGCGACTCGTTACTATAAATTGGATTTACAAACCAATTTGTTCCAGGAACATGTTACGGAATACGGAGTCCATTGGAACTTTTTCTTGACGCTCGCCATCTTGCCAATCGCAGAAGTGGCCCTCCATCCGATCATCAAATACATGCCCATATCATTGTTAGGCCTTTGGATCGGTGTCCGTGAGTGAAATGACAAGTTTCCTGTCGTGATCCTCCAGACCTACCATACCATAGTGCATCAATTTGCGCTATCGTTTTTGGGGCTGGAGAGCTTCCTCCTCAATGCCCCTCGAAGCAACGTCGTTTACGCGAACAAGGAGGGACTGATTTCACTCTTAGGTAAGAAAGGCTCCCGACACCACTCTACAACTATGGCTCATGTCCTCAGGTTATCTTACACTTCATATGATGGGTCTTTCTCTCGGTACTATCATCCTTCCACCCTCTCCATCTTTCTTCCGTAAACAACAGGTTATCCTGTATGAGGGTAGTGACTCCCAGCATCTCACAGAGTTAGACCCCCCTACCCCAAGACAAAACGCGAAGACCATTATCGAGCTCTTCTCGTATGCTGTGGTGTGGTGGACCTTGCTAGCCATTGTTCGATATAACCTCAAAGTCTCGCGAAGGATGGTTGGTTATTCCCGCTCTACGATGCGTCAACGCAAATTTGTTTACACTATACACCTTTTTTTCTCGATACAGGCAAACTTGCCATACATTCTCTGGATTGTCGCCTTCAATACCTCATTCATCCTCGCATTTTATCTCCTGGATATGATCTTTTTCCCTACAGTTATTTCAAAGCTAAAAGATCCGTCGGATCCCTCGGGTAAGAGAATCATCCAGGAGGATCCTACAACATCCACACCAAAATCGGCACCCACTTTACTCGAGGCCATAAACAAGAATGGGCTGGTGATCTTCCTCGTTGTGAGTCCTGATCCAGCCTAAACCCCCTCATTCACCTCAATGTATGTAATGTTCAGGCGAATGTCGCAACGGGCCTCATCAACCTGTCGATTCAGACAATGTACACGCCCAACGCAGAAGCAATGCTTATATTGCTAGGGTATTCTCTTGGTATATGTATGTTTGCTTGGATATTTCGTTATAGGCGTATTTGCAAAATATGATATCTGGGCCACCTTGGCACTGAGTTCTCCCTTGTCACCTGCTCCCTACACGGAGTGGAGGGGCTCCTTGTTAATGACCTGGGTGAAAATTGCCAAAGCTGCCGCAGGTTGGAACGCAGGCTAAAGGATGTATCGTTCAGTAAATCCAGTGCCTCGCTTGTGACACGTGAGGGTCAGCCACGACGTACCACTTCGTGACCAGCAGCGTATACTCTCCTGTATTGAATCGGATCACCATGAATTGGCAAAGGACAAAATAAAACTCACGCAAAGGAGAAGCTGTCCACGTTTGCGACGGCGGCAATTGGCGTACCATCAAGTGTGATGTTACTGAGAGGGGTATTGTGAAGTGTCTCGTTGCCATACCAGTCCATGGCAAGCACCGAGTTGTAACCCTGCGGGACGTTCAATGAGTGGCAAAAGCCTCGAACTTGGGAAACCTACACCAATCCAGTTGCAGCTGCGGGATAACCGATCATCAGGTAAGGTGCCCAAGAAGAGTCCTAGAAGGATACCCACTTGATATCAGCATCACCGGCCTGAGCGTCAGATGGAGAGTCAGTGGGATCAAAAAATCTCTTATCGACTCGCGTACCCAAATGAGGGTCTTCAGTCCGGAATTCACCAACTCAGAGAGCTGAGGGAGCCATGTTCGTGCGTCCTGTAGAGAATACATCAGTTCGCACGCACCAGTCGTGGAAAGCTCCATCATGACATACATCGCCAGTCCGTACGAACAGGTCGTAGGGTGCATTGGGGCATTCTTGATAGGCTGTTTCAGCGCCAATCGCGCTCATAACACTCGGAATGCTCAGGTAGTTCAAGTAGTATTCAGGAGGGAACAATGCCGAGGAATTCTGGCGGAGGTCATCGGGATCTCGGTTTCCGATTGCAGGAATGAAGATGTTGTTAATCTTTTCAGTCGACGGTCTGACGTGAGTGATACACCAGTGGACATTCGAACGTCCTACGTACACAATAATCATCCGCGTGGTGGCAGATCTTGTCTGATTCAGTAGAGTTACCGGCAGCGTAGCAGTCCTGCTCCTGCACGACACATCCGTGGGGGGCATAGAGTGCCTCTGAGATATTCTTCAATACATCGTTCGGTTGAAGTTGTCCGTACCCCGGCGCATTGGTTGCAAACGTGTAATATGCAATATTCTGAATCAAGGGATCATACCAGCCACTGCACCAGGAATTAACGAACTGCTCAGCACGTGTGATCGCCCGGGTATAACTCACTTGTTGATCATGAGGGCGCAGACGGTGACAGGTTCGCCCTCTATTGCACCGCTGGCAATCAAGGCGTTCTGTTCGTCGAAATACGTCACGAAGCTTGGTCCGTAGTGACCGCCATAGCTTTCTGTCGCAAAGATGAACCTGCCATACTCCCTGAATATACATCGGGAGAGAGACACATTGCACATACTCGCGACTCGCGTATTTCGAGAAGAGCTGGCTCTCGAAAAGGACCTGGAACGCTTTCCACACGTAGGGAGCGGCGGCCTCTGTGCTGTTAACCGTGTCCGTTCCATACGAGAATCCGGTCCCGATTGGCTGGTCAATGTAGATCACTGGGGCGTGGAAATGAGTCGCGGCTTGAGAGAAGGGGCGTCAAAATCGCTCACTGTTGCTCACGTTGTTCCAACTACCTCGCTTATTTAGACGTCACACACTCACGATTGGATAGTATGCTTACCTGTATGGGTTGAGGTATGTCGATTCACCATCTTCGTTCACCAAACACGGGCCGTTCTCTGCAAACGAATAAACAACTTAGCGCATCTCTCAGCACATAGTGACTAACCTTGGAAGAGGCCAATCATAGAAGAACACCCTGGGCCACCATTCAACCTTTCACGTAATAAAGATTAGATCCCGCCCATGTTAGCATATTTCCATAGAACCTTTACCAAAGTGTGAACGGCGCAGTCTCGGGCGAATTGCGGGCTTCGAAGAACCAGAACCACTGTCACATCAAAGCGTCAGCGCTGCGCCCAGTTCACCGTACTGCGCTGACCATGGACATATTCGTGCCAACATCAATGTAGCCAGAGTACTGTGTGACCCCAGGCGTTGTCTCGCAGATCCCAGAGTTTGCGACATAACGGAGATTCGTGTCGTTTTGGATCTGCGAGCGAAATGCTAACTGTCTCGTTCTTAATTCGCCAGAGTCGTGAAGCAGCTCCCCGTGAACCACTGGGACGGCTCCTAGAGCGAGCGTAGCGACCGAAGAAATGAACGACCAGAAGTGCATCTTGTTGGCAGAACGCAACCTATGAGATGGGGAGCAGAGCGTAAGCTACGCGAGGTAACGACATGCAAACCTAGGTCTCTTATAGCTGGCATTTGCTGTGCAGCCAGCAGACGAGCCTCGGCGGCTGGATCCGTGGAACTGAGGCCGTTTGGTGATTTATCCCCGATCAGATACCGCATGACGGTGCCGCTAGCGAATCTAGCGATGACAGACAAAAGTCGTTCCTTGTGAGAAAATAGTCCGCACCGACGGTGGTTACCTGCTCAATATGACGATGGGAACGTGATATCGTGTGCATCAACGTCGAGTCACATCGACCATTCTTGTGCTGCATCAGACTCGAAGCGAGTCAATTCGATGTCCCGGACCTTTGAGCTGCAAACACGGTGCTTGCTTCCGTTCGTGACCATGTCCGAGTCGTCTAAGCGCAAACGCAAGCACCAATGAGCCGCAGCTCTACTAGTGGCACTAACCAAGAGGTTTTTGCGGTAGCTGGGCTATCCTGGCTGGTGATTTATGAGCATAACCATCCTCCCGATGAATCTCTGAGCTACACTGCAAAAGGACCCTCTCAGAGGGTCTTCACCAGATCCACCAACTGCTGACCAGTATCATCACGAAGATAGTACGTGGGACCAGGTTTCCCGCGTCAGGACGATATCGGAGATCAGCCGGAGCAGTATGTTTGAGTTGGCCACTCCCAGCACTGTCCGCGGAAAGGCCGTTTCAAGGTGTCATTCTCACGACAAAGCATGCATGGGCATGCCAGTACTTGATACACATACGTGACATTCAGGCCAAGTAACTGAGCTACATATATAATTGCTGTTTCACCAGGTCACTATTCGACAACTAGAATCGCACCCAATGCCACGACCCTGTTAGATTCGACAGTTTCCCCGTATACGTCTCTGTCTTGACACCAGCACACCAAGGACTCGGAGTCCAAAGGAACCTAATCGAGAGTGGTCTCTGCTTTGTGTAGCAGCCGTGAACACTTGATTACTAATCGTTGGTGGCAGACACCACTTTTATACTGACCTATTCTGACTTCTAGAAGAGCTTACACCAACCACAAGGGTCGATGGGCGAGATTTGATTCAAGTTTCAAGAGGAATCATGAAGGGCCTGTGGCACATACTCACGACTCGTGTACTTTGAGAAGAACTGGCTCTCGAAATGTAGCTAGAACGCTTGCCACACGAAGGAGGCAGCAGTTACTGTACTATTCACCGTGTCCGTTCCATACGCGGAGAATCTGGTCCCTGTTGGCTGGTCAATATAGATCACTGGCCCGGGAAGATGAATTGTGGTTTGGGACCCAGATCAAAGAACACGCGCTGCTGCTCACCTTGTTCCAACTCCCTCATCTATATCAAACACCGGTAATCAAATAGAATTCTTGCCTGTATGGATTGAGGTATGTCGATCCTTCATCTTCATCCACCAAGCACGGTCCATTCTCCGCGCACGAATAATGAATGTACGATTTAGTACATCTCTTAGCACATAGCAGATAACCTTGGAAGAGACCGATCATGAAAGAGCATCCTGGGCCACCTTCAACCTTTCACGTAACAGGATTAGATCCCGCGCCCATGTTGGCACATTTCCATGGCACCCTTACCAAAGTGTGAGCGGCGCAGTCTCGGGCGGGTTTCAGGTTTCAAAGAACCAGAACCACCGTCACATCAAAGCACCAGTGCTGCACCTAGTTTACCCTGCCGTGCTGACTATGGACGTATTCATCACAACATCAATATAGCCAGAATACTGGCTGACACTCGGAGTCGTCTCGCAGCCACAGGAATTGGCGACATGATGGAGGTTCGTGTTGGTTAGAATCTGGGAACAAAATGTAAACCACCTCGTTCCCAAATCATCGAAGTCTTGCAACGGTCCAGTGTGAACCAGGACCACACCTAGAACGAGCGGCGACCGAAGAAATGAATGCCGAAAGGCACATCTCTAGTGAAAAAAATGTAATACAGGGTAGAGAGTGGACCTACTCCAATAAGTCTTATAAGTAGCTGCCACTTTCTGAGGGGTGGGCAGATGGGAACTGAGACTGCTCAGTATGCTTGATCGAATACCACACGGTGAACCTAAACACGACCCCTTCCGCATAAAAACAGTGCGGGCCTGCTGGATGTCAGTGTTCAGTGTGCGAATGTCGACGTTGATCTTGCCCGCCTACAGGCTCTGCGTATGCTGCATCGAAGCAAGTCAGGCCCTTTCACTGAATGAGACATGGCGCGCGCTTGGTTTCGGTTGTATTCGTGGCGTCTATAGGCAAGGTACGGGCCTCCGTTGTGCTCACCAGCAATTGGACCTAGTATTATCAGGGGCCTGGGTGAGATGTTTCGTGATGTTGTCAGAGAAAGTTGACTGATGGCGGAGTACACTGTCGGATGAGTCGTGATGGAGGCACCCGCGGCGGCCGCGATTGTCATCGTGTGCCATGTAAGAACCTGAAGTACCGAGGGCCCGAAGAAAACAGTAGAGACTTTGCAGCACGGTCGGCGTTGATAGCAACACGGTCTCGTATTGATGTGTTGAATGTAGCAAGCGTGCGTGCGGTCAACGCCGCCGTCGCCGCCCACTGTACCGGATATCTCCATTCCATGCGCCTATAAATACGACCGACCCTCTCGAATATACCAACACCGTACATAGCCTTAGGTGAATATATATTAGTCCGTTGTACCGCACGACGACTGGGTTTGAGCTTGATCCTTAGCACCGTCGTGCTTCAGTATATATTCACAGCCGTTATTATTCCTACGTGATGCGTACTATGTACTATATTTCTCTATCCAAACCGGCTGATCCACATACTCCCCGTCGTATTCGATCAACTCGAACTCACCGTAGAGCCGCCCAGACATACGGAGCGAGCGGCTTGAGAGCCTCCCTGCCGTGGGACCGGTCACTGGACGTACAAACCTTGGTGACAACGTCTCACGTGCATTCGCCACGGAGACAACAACCATGTTTCGTTGGGTGAGACACGTTACGATGTTGTTTAGGAACAGGGGAACGGTACACCATATGGTGCTGTAGCCCACAATTCGGGATAGTCTCAGAGAGTCCGTTTCTATGCGGTTTCGAGACACTGCGCGCAACGCTGCTAGGATGAAACGAGGGAAAGCAACATAGAACCGAGCTACTCTATCCTGAGTATCACATGTAGAACCTAAACTTGATAAATAAAAATATGCCAACGAAGACGACCAAACCAGAAACGACAAGTTCACCAAAGTCTCCCCAAAAGGTATTCACATGAAAGTAACCGCGAAGAGGGGGACGCACAGAAACGTGGACCCTGCGTGTCTTTCCACGTGACGAATCGCCTTGAACCACAAAGAGAGTTTGTCGGGATTCGTCGTATGCGTAGGTATCCTCGGCAGCGAGGCCCTCGACGACGAGCTTACGACCGTGATAAATCAGTGATGGGATATATATCTCCGTTTCGCGCGAAACGCTTTCTTCACTCGGCCTCCATTCAAAAGTAAACTCCCCGGTATTCATCTCGTAATCGAACCTGAGGGGTATTCCCGCGGTCTTTGCTGGGTATGGGCGCACAACGGATGGCAGTATTCGACCACCATTGTCGAGCGTGAAAGAGGTTTGCTCAAAGTCTAGGAGTGAGGGCGGAAGAGCGCGTTGACGGCTAAACCACGAAAAGTTTTCGCCGTTCCAATCGTCGCCATGGGTATCCGTATTATCTGGGTTATAGTTCCACAATCTGATGGCGTGTCAGACTGCAAAAGACTTTCAGGAGAGCTTGAAGGCGTACGTGAAGCTGGCGAGGGACCGCTCCAGCGCAGTCATCAAAGCATCCATCATCCGATATTGGAATGTCCAGCTCTCCGTTGTAAACGCTTCCCTGTCGCTGGTGACAATGAGTCCAGTGAGCAAGACACATCCAAAGAACACGTACTTCATGTCCATGGGTATCCCACACTCGCCAATGAGAATGGGCGTCTCGCCCAGCGTTTTTTGTCCGGCGTCGATGATGTTCTGTATCTGTAGGGAGTAGTTATCCCGAGCGCCTTTCTGACCCCAATAACACGCCTTCAGGAGAAATATTCCCTGCAAGTCAAGTGAGGATTACGCTCGTAAGACAGCGAACATGGAAATCCCTCACTTGAGACAGTCCTTGCACGTTAACAGTAAAGTCCCCGAACGCCTTCGAAAAGAGTGCATTTAGGTCGTACCTAACGATAGGTGAGGACAAATGAATGCACATTGACATTAAACGGCTCTCTCACCAATGCGGCGTGAAGACCATGTTGGGAACTTGATTCTCTTTTGTCCATGACCGCGGACATAACTGCACAAAGATTCACATCAGTGGGTACTTGCAGGAAGCTAGAACTACAGTACCTCGTTGGGGATCGGCTCCACAAAAAGCATTTTCTCCCTTGGAACGACACTGTGTACACGCTCCGCCCAGCGCTTCAGGAATGGATAGTAGAAGTCCGTGTACCAATCAACCTATGCACGATCATGCAGCATTCCATATCAACTAAATAACTAAAACGAGGTCGTACCTTATGACCGCTAACAGGATGTTTTGCGAAGTAATTCTCGCGCAACACAACACCTTCATTTCTGGTCTTATCCCATCCCCAGACGCCATGCATCTCCCAGACACATTTGCCTTGCGTAGGACCATCGAGTCTCCATGCCGAGCGTTTGTCAACGTTTAGCACGCTATGGGAGGTCATGCGAGTGGGCATAGGAAATGATCGGGTCCAGTGAGAAATGAGGGTAGGGTACCCAGAACCCAGCAGAAAAGATTGGAATGCAGAAGCTGGAAAGGCTCGTTAACGTACCTCGCGGGATGTGAACACGGCGACTCACGAACGTGGGACAGGTGCAAGTCCGTTTTGTAATTAAACTTGTGAAGAGAAGGGAGATCTATGTATCCTCTGTGTGGTTCGTTCATTATCTGCGAGTGGTCAATATCCCAATCTTTGTATGAGTTATATCGCTACCTCAAATCCAAGTACTCCTTCCAAGCCACCCAGCGTTTGAGCGATCACTGCGTACATGTCGAGGAAAGCATCCTGGAGGTACTGTTGAACAGATACTTCTCCGCTAGGCGTCGTGATCTTGAGCTTCGGGGCAAATGTATCGCCTGCCCAAAAACATGTCCTGGGGGGAATGAAAGCTAAACAGGGATCACTACTCGCAAGCACCTGACTTACGCCATAGTGGCAGCAGCAAGTTTTTGGTAGCCACATGGCCAAATGCCGCGTTCTGCTTCCACATGACCACCTCCTTTAACGCCCAAGAGCCATGCAGCCCCAGATTCCTCCAGGGCGTGTAAATCGAATCCAATATCCTTGAGAGTCCATGCAGGTGCACCAGAACCCCCCGAGTATCTCGACCAAACGTCCTGATGTACGACGATAAATGCAGATAGACCGTATTCCGGGAGTAAGGACAGCAGTTTCTTGACATATGTCAGGTATTCTGTATCATAAATGCCCCTGTTATCGTTCAGTCAGATCAGCCACACTTTCTCAACAGCGACTCACAGGCCAGCATGTTCGACCGCTTCCCATGTCACAAGAAAACGAACTGTAGGCTCCAATATCAGTTTTGCGGATTCTAAAGCTGTGTACGACCTACTGAACGATAAACCCCATCTTCTCAGACGGGCAAAGTGCTGAGGTGCCTCCTCTAGAGGGAACGGACGACCGACGAAAGTAACCGAGTGGTGGTTAGTAGGAAACGTGTCCCGGTTGTGATCAACTGGACTATGTGGCAGATAACATTCAGTACGACAAGGCTCACGACATGCGGTGCATCACAGACGTTTTGCTAGAACCGGACACGTTGACTCCGCGCAGGCTACAGACGCGTCCATACGCGTCAACGAAATGACGCCCGCGGCGCTCAATCCTTCCACCAGTACCTGCCGGCGACCAGTCGTGAGCATATGTCGTTCTTGATCCTGGTGAGTAAGCCTGTGCATGAGAGGGGTGAGCCTGTTGTGAAGAAATTCATATGATGGATGATAAACAGGCACCTTATCCGTCACAGATTCAGACGTCGGTACAGGACTTGCATCGTCCTGCCGCGCGTCGTCGAGTAAAACGAACGATGCCTCTGAATCCGAACGGCTATCCATCGATGTCCGGCGTATCGGCGCCGTCGAGTTGAATTCTGAAGGTTCGGGTGGCGGTTGTTTGGCAGAGGCTTTAGATCCAAACAACCACTCTGGCCCACTGATCGTGATCACCCGAACTGATCTCGTTTCATCGTGAATATGTCCCGCGCCCTGACATTCCTCCCCATCACACGGCGCACACTAAACTATCCACTTTTACATGCTCGACGTTTCTCATCTGGTCCCGGGTTTGACTCGGATGCTCGACTGACTATTCCCGGCAAGGCTAGCTTTTCGCATCAATGGCTGCGGGATTCATGCCAATGTCCTTCATGCGTTCATCCCTCTACGTTACAGAAATTACACCGATCCTCGGATATCCCGGTTGACATCCAGCCTGTTCCGGGTGGTTTGACGACCACGGCCGACGGTGTCCACATCCGGTGGATCGACGGACACGAATCATTCTACGACACTGCTTTCCTGGAGCGTTACTCCTCCCCATCAGCGTCATTTCGATATCATCGTGACACGGAACAAATACCTTGGGATGTAGCGTCGATCTCTCACGTCCGAGATCTCTATATTCCCTACAAGACACTCGGCGAGCCTTCGCGCCTTCTCAGCGCCATCAACCAACTCACGCAGTACGGCCTGCTATTCATCACAGGCGTACCGAACGAACAAACCTCCAACGACGCCTGCGAACTCCGACAGCTCGCCAACATATTCGGCGAGCTCCGTACCACCTTTTACGGTGAACTATGGGACGTCAAAAACGTTCGCGACAGCCGTAACATTGCCTATACCAATCTCGATCTCGGCTTGCACATGGATCTACTGTATGTCTATGGTCCCACTTGACGCTTCAGGACGCTCTCAATCAAGCGCTCAAACAGTTACTTTCAACACCCGCCGCGATACCAGATCTTACATTGCTTGCGCAACCGCGTCGTGGGCGGTACGTCGATCTTTGTAGATGCCCTCCACGCGGCGTCATTGCTGCGCCAGTCCCATCCGGCAGACTTTGACGTCCTATCGGCGACACGTGTTCCATTCCACTATATAAACGACGGACACCACCTGCACTACGAACACCCAACCATCGAGCTAGATGGGCACACCCCACGCGACCGCGCGTCCACCTCCGAACTACCCATCAAGCATATCAATTATTCGCCGCCCTTCCAAGCACCCCTCGGGAACTTTACGCCGGCTTCCTTTTATGCAGCCCTCGCAAAGTTCGCTGCACTATTAGACGACAGGGCTAATCGGTTGGAATATACCCTGCGCGAGGGAGAAGCTGTTCTGTTTGACAACCGGAGAGTGCTTCATGCCCGCACGGCTTTTAGGGATAGGCCCCTTGACGGGAGGGCCGCACGTGAAGGGGAGACGAATCGTTGGCTCAAAGGCTGTTATCTCGAGGCAGACGCGATTCTCGACCGCGGCAGGATATTGAGAACCAGGTTAGACAGGATCGACTAATGTGTTGTACAACGATACGGAAACAAGGCGGTGATACCCCTCGAGCCACACTGTCAAACGGAACCCGATCCTACAGCTTGCTTTTCTCTGCCTTTCTAATGAAAGCGACACCGTTACCCAGAGCAACCTGAAGGACGTTCGGCATCAGACAGGGAACGCACGGTACACGGGTTGAGCACTGACCTTGCCCGAGGTGACGTTCTTGGTGATGAATGCGATTTCGGTCGCCCCGTTGGGACCGGGGCCTACCTCCCATGCCTGTGTCTCTAATTCGTCGCCGGGCTTGACAGGCGATGTGAAACGAACGCCGAATGTCGTCAATGCGCGTGGATCGCCTTTTGCAACCTCTTGGATGAGACCACGAGCGGCAAACCCGAACGAGGACAGGCCGTGGAGGATGACATCGCCGAAGCCCAGTGCCTTGCCCACCACGGGATCTGGATAGTGCGCCTTGTGAGTGCAGAGACCAGATATGCACGTCGACAAATCTACCGATGTGAAGGGGATTGTAGTCTCCGCTGAGACGGTAGATGAGTGCTTGCTCTGGGGTCGTCTTGTCTCTGATGACCCAGTCTGGTTTGCGGTCCTTTGGAATGGGCTTGGCTTGGGGAGCACTTGCGATTACTTTGGAGAATTTGACACCGTTTGCTTTAGCACCCAGGTAGAAGGAGGAGTTCTGTATGGACATGGAGGGCAGCTAAAGGAGCAAAGACAAGACGCTTACGAAGAGCTTTGCGTAAACAGTGCCGTGGGGATCTAGGAGCGATGACTCGCGTTCGATAATGATGCCGGATTCTAGAGAATGGAGTGGGGTTAGACCACGAGCATGGCGCATGCTGCTCACTGTTTTCATGGACGGCACAGACTCTGCTCGAGAGCTTCCAGCCAGGGCCGCTGGCGACCGGCAAGTCCTTCAAGACCTCGATGCTCTGCGTGGCATGGACCTATGTCCGCATCCTAATTTCAGTCACCCAGATGAGCAAGCCGGTCGCGTACCACCCTGTCGGGCCTGAGCTTGGGGAGTCCAGGGATGGGGTTGCCACCGAGTTTGCTCGCAAAGAGAGACACATCCGTGTCGGCGCCTGTCCGAGGTGGCAGGACATCAACACGGGTGATGCGAGAGCCACATGCCTTTCAGTCCGAGCACCACGGGGTAGGTTGGCAGGGGTGCCCATGCGTTGTCTGTGGCAGGGTGTCATGGCGTGCCCACCGGGGGCCAACAGAGCGGACATACCAAGCTCTGCGCGCGATGCGATCAGCGAGGGTGGTGATGGGCGAGGGGGTGCTTACCATAGACGAGCGCGAGATCGTCCTTTTTTGCGCCGACACCGAGGGCGTAGGTGAGGATGTCCTTGCGTGTCCACGCGACCTGGAACGCTGGCTCGTTGTGCAGGGTCCAAGCAAAGGGAGGCCACGCACGGGTTGGTCCGCAGAGAGGTGGCCGACTGCGCTGCCCAGATCGTGGCTCATGTCGGCTCGATGGCGTGGCGTGTCCGCGGCGTGCGTGGGCCGAGGGCCGAGTACCGTGGGAGGGTGTTGCATAACCATGTACGTAGTGCGCCTCCGACAATGTGCCCTTCATATACAACCCGCGCGGGCTAGGGCAGCCTTGCCTCCCCGTGCCCCCATGTCCAACGCCACCGACGATCCCCAGTTCCAGCCACCCCAGGTCTACGTCGAGGGCACCTGGCTCTACGGCGCCATCGTCACCGCCGCCCTCTATGGCGTCGTCGTCGTGCTCTACGTCATGTGTGCCCGCTCCCTCTGGACACGCATCCACTCCCGGGACGGCGCACGCAAGAAACACCTGTTCTTCTTCGTCTACGTCAACGTCCTCTTCTCACTGAGCACGCTCTACTTTGCCTCCAACTCCGTGATCACCCAGCTCGGCTTCATAAACCACAGGGACTACCCCGGTGGTGAGCCCTCTGCCTCCATCGAGTACATCGGTGCGCTGATCCATCCCCGCAGGTCCAAGCGCCTACGAAATAAACACCTCCTCTGCACCGCTCAACGCCGCCTTCGTCGCCACAAATTGGCTCGCAGACGCCCTCATGGTGAGCATCTCGTCCTTGCCGCCGCTCGATGACAGACACACTCTCCAAGATATGGCGCTGCATTGTAGTATATAGAGACAGCAAGTTCCACCCCGTCGTGACCGCATTCGGCTGCCTGATGCTACTGGCATCCGTCGGTATGGGTCTCGATTCGATTGGCTCGTCCCACTCCCTAATGTGATATTTCTAGTCACCGGTTGCCTCTGGATCGCCATCGTGTCGCAACCTGCACAGTCTGCCACCGGCTGGATGTCCTTTAGCTTCCTCTTCCCCTATCTCAGCGTTTCTCTCGCCATCAACATCTTCATTTGTATTCTAACCGTCCTCCGCCTCCTTTACCACCGAGCATACATCTCCAAGGTCCTCGGCCCTGGATACGGCATGCTTTACACCAGCTTTGCAGCAATGATCATCGAAAGCGCTGCTGTATACGCGATATGCTCCTTCTTGTACCTCGTCCCATACGGCCTAAACAGTCCGCTCGCCAATGCATTCATGCAAATCCTCGGTGAAGCGCAGGTGACTTGTTCTCTAATCTCAATCACCCTCCTCTAACGCATCACCCTGCCCTGGATGCCTAGGTCATCGCGCCACTTCTCATCATTTATCGTGTTTCCGAAGGCAAAGCCTGGACAAGAGACATGGCTACACGTCTCGCTACGCGTGGCTCCCAGGCCATGCGTCGAGTATCCACCCAACACCCCCCCACCACCTCCCAGTCTCAGAAACATCTCAACGTTCAAGTTGCCCTCAGGAGCGTGCAACACAGTGAACACGAAAGTTCAGTCCAGTTCGCTGATGAGGAGGGCAAGAGTTTTGCCGTGTAACATCCAGTGCGATGCCTCCCACTGAGACTGGCATGTAAACAAACCAACATGAACCGTGAACGGTAGAAATGTGTCGGGCGTTGGGGGTTTTCTACGTATCTCAACCACACCTTGATCTATACTGCCCAGCCAAAATTCAATCTCGTGCTTATTCCCGCACTGTCCGCATTTTTTGAAGATCATCAAGCCCAGATCCGATCCTTCTGTCATCCCCAGAGAATGACCAGGCACAACGTGACCAAGCTCCTGGTTGGCGTTCACACGAGCGTCGCAGCGACACACGACAGCACCGGTGCGGGATTTTCAGGTGGTTAAATACACCTTTCCTACACGCTCGCTGTCTGGTAACGTTATGTACGTACTTCTCATTCAGAGTC
>JBBPSY010000345.1:0-14602 GCA_038093855.1 Rugiboletus extremiorientalis
TAATAGTCCTTTATAAGGTTTGACCCTTGATATATTAACCGTGGAATGAATTTTCATAGATCGCGGGAGTTTCAACTCGACCGCATTAGGTCCGTGCATAGATATGACTTCATATGGTCCGAGCCACTGTTCGGTCAACTTTGCCGATTGCTGAGTCTTTCTGAGATCAAGGTTTTCGGTTGAGAGCCAAACACGATCGCCAGGTTCATAAATAGGAGCTTCTTTTCTATGTTTGTCCATTTGTATCTGCATCCTCCTTCGGCTAGCCTCCAATGCATTCTTTGTGTCTGCTAAGGTTTTGCCAAAATCATTGGAAAAGTCCGTTGCGGCAGGATTCGGCGTGGTTTTAGGTTCGATTCCCATGTGAGGGGCATAGGAACGAGTTATTTCAAATGGTGATTTTTTTGTTGCCAAATGTTGCCTGTTATTATACGTAAATTGTGCCAGCGCTAACCATTCGTACCATGAGTTCTGATTCTCGGTACAGAACATGCGGAGATACTGCTGTAAGTCCCTGTTCACACACTCAGTTTGCCCGTCGGTCTGAGGGTGAAAAGCTGTTGACATGCACAGCTCGATCTTCAGCATCTTGGCCAGATCTCGCATGACATGAGAAGCGAACTATGGTCCGCGATCAGATATAATAGAGTTTGGGAGTCCGTGGGTTTTCCATACATGGTCACAATAAAGCTTTGCCGTTCCCAGACTGGTAATTTCTTTAACTGTGGGAATGAAGATGACTTCCTTCGAGAATCAATCAACGACGACCAATATGGAAGTGTACCTGTTGCTCTCGGGTAAGTCTGTAATGAAATCTACTGAAATGTCCTCCCAGGGTCCAGTGGGTACCGGATTGGGTTGCAACTTGCCAGAAGGTGGGTGATTGGACGGCTTCATCCGTGCGCACCTTTCGTATCATGATGTATAGTCGGAAACCTGTGTTTCGATTCCCTCCCACGTGTAGTACTGCATAATTAATTTCTGTGTCTTCTGGGAACCTCCGTGTCCCGTAATAGGAGAGTCATGATAGAGTTCGATAATAGATTGGCAAAGATCTCCAATAGGGACATAGATCTTGCCGTTTGATTGATATAGTCTGTTATTGTCCAATAAATAATCCCCTTCTTTCATTTTATTTTGTGCTTTTCTTACACGTTCCATAAGAGCTTCTTCTGCTCCGTGGATATGAACAGATGTCTGCTGAACACGTTCTGGTGGAATGAAGATGACACCTTTGTTATCATCTTCTATCCCCTTTTGGTGATCTTCTCTTCAGCTAAGGGCATCTGCTTTTCCCATGGAAGTGCCTGGTTTCTTTACTAATATGTAATCGAAGCAGCTCAGCCACTGCGCCCATCTCGCTTGTCTCCGATTCAGATCTTGAGATTTCATGAAATACTGCAAGTTGGCATGATCTGACCAGATTTCAAACTGGTGTTTTGTGCCTTCTAAATAATGTCGCCACACCTCTGTACATTCGATGATGGCAAGCATTTCTTTGTCAGCGATAGGATAGTTTCATTGTTCGCTTGACATTTTGTGGGAATGGAAGGCAACAGGGTGCCACTTTCCTTCTTTTTCTATAGATAGGACGCCACCTGTGGCAAAGTCCGAGGTATCACATTCTAGCCGGAATTGACAGTCATTATCTGGGTAAGCGAGGATTGGCGCTTCTGTGAAAGCTTGTTTCAATGTGTCAAACACTGATTGTTGTTCTGTTCCCCATTCCCATGTTTTATCCTTTTTGGTCAAGTCATTAAGGGGTGCCGCGATACATGAGAAATCGTTAATGAAGTGGTGGTAGTAGTTGGCGAGACCCATAAAGGATCTAACCCCTTTTAGCGATGTAGGAACGGGCCAGTTGAGAATGGCTTGTACTTTGGCTTTCTCTATTTCTGTACTGTGGGAATTGACCATCATTCCCAACATCTCGACTTCCTTGATCAAAAAGAAGCATTTCTCCAGTTTTAAATAGAGATCATTCTCTTTTAGCCTTTTAAGGACTTCTTGTATGATCTTGTCATGTTCTTCTTGATCTTCTGTTTTTGTAAAGATCAAGATATCATCTATATACACAATGACGCATGTCTGCATGTCGTAGAACAGGTCGTTCATCATGTGTTGGAACGTAGCGGGCGAATTGCACTGCCTGAAGAACATGACAACAGGTTTGAAGCTGCCCCTGTGGCATACAAAGGCTGCTTTCTGTTACAGTTGAACGTCCCACCTCCCGCATGAGGTTATCTTTTTCCCCTTTCTCCTTTACTCCTGTTACCTACTTCGAAGACGACTGGCTGATCTTCCCAGATGTAGCTGCAGTAGACACACTGGAACTTCCCTAGATCATGCTAAACCCCTTTTTCCTTTTAACCTTCTCCTTTTCAGAAACCCACGGACTTCTTTTCCTTATCCGCGGATTTCCCTTTTTACCTGCGGAATTCCCTTCCACACTTGCGGATTTCCTATCTTAGAAATCCGCAAACTCCGTTTCCCCTTTTGGAAACCTGTGGACTCCAAAGCCTACCTCTTACAACAGGCTTCCTTTAAACCCTTCAACCTTACCCTTTACCCCATTTCCTGACCCAGGGTCTAGGGTTGTATTACTAGATAAATAGCTAGGGACTTCCTTGTATTCCCCAGCTTATTCTACACAGTCTTGGTTTACTGTGTGTCGTCACTAAGCTCACAAAGCATCGTTCCTCGCTTTGCTCCCTAGAACCATAAACCTTTGGGATTTCCAAGGGGTAACTTGTTCCCTTGCCCATTGCCCGCGTCTCCTAAAATCCGCACGAGTGGATTTACTCCCGACGTGCTCATTGCGGGTCTTCTCCACCACTTGCCACCTCGATCCCCTATTCCCTTATTCCCCTATTCCCTTGCAGCTATTCTACGTAAAGCCGATTGCTCGTTGCGAGTGTTACTTAGCTCGACGACCCGCAGTTAAGCCCACGTGTAACAAAAGAATAAGCCATCCTCTACATCGCCTACTATTCAGTAGCAGCAACCCCCACCCTCCACCACCACGTTCCGAGCCCCTAGTCCAGACGACGACGACTCGTCTGTAGACAATTGAGAAGCGAGACAAGCCGCTGCCCTTGCCACTGCCTCCCGTCAGAATGAGATCTGCAACCAGGAACTCGAACAACGATTCCAGGCTAGTGAGGAGCGGCTTCGTATTGAGGAAGAAGACAGGAGACGAAATGAACAGTACGAACGAGACCGTGCCTGCAGAAGGATAGCTGGAAGTGGTAGCCCATCGTCTGGGTCTGCTACTCTGACTGCTCGTGTGCCAGTACCAGCCTGGACACCTGTTTGGGGAGATCGGATACCAGCCCTGACTCAGAATCCGCCAGAGAGGGTACCAGCCCCTGCTCAAACAACCAGCTCCCCTCTAGCCATTGCTAGCCCAAGGAGTCTAGTACCCATTGGGAGCCCTGATATACACCTCCCCAGGGAAGACAGCGATCAGTCCGACCACTACTCCGATGCTGACGATAGTAGTGACGAAGAAGCAGATATGGGGAAAGAATCACTACCTAAGGAGTTCTCTGGCAAAATCTCTGATGCTAATTGGTGGATCTCTGCCATGAGTACCTTCGCCATTGCCAAGAGGGACAAATACTCCGATTATGACCTTGTGGCTATAGCCTTGTCAAAAATGCCCGAGGGACAGGGCAAGATGTTTGTGGAAGGGTATTATGCAAAGGGAGCCAACGATCCTGACACCTGGATGAAGTGGAGGAAATTCGTTGAGGAATTCAAGATTGCCTTTGCCACGAAGGATGACGAAGCGGAAGCGCGGAGGCAACTGCGGACCTGGCGCATGCTGCCAAAGAATGGACCATCCTCATCCTCCTTCACCTGATATCAAACCCGCTTCTCCCTTCTGGCAGGACAGGCCAAGATCAAGGAAGAAGCCACCCTCTGCGACTTCTTCACTAGGGGCCTCCACCCTGAAATCATGAAGATTGTCTTGAGCGGAACAGAACCCAGTACCCTCAAAGACTGGATCTCTCGTGCCTTGTTGGCCACCC
Source organism: Rugiboletus extremiorientalis (assembly GCA_038093855.1). Classification (NCBI taxonomy): domain Eukaryota; kingdom Fungi; phylum Basidiomycota; class Agaricomycetes; order Boletales; family Boletaceae; genus Rugiboletus; species Rugiboletus extremiorientalis. The sequence continues at coordinate 4,035 of JBBPSY010000345.1, forward strand.
AACAACTGGCTAAAATTTCCAACTACCAGCAAGGCCAATATTCCGCACCTCGCAATTTCCATGACCCCAACGCAATGGACGTCGATGCCATCAACCTAACCCCCACCAAGAGCTCGCCATATGAAAGAAGGGCGATGCTTTATCTGCCACGCAAAAGGATGCTCTACCCGAAAGCATCAGAAGGGTAACAAAGGACCTTCCCATGAGCGTAAAAACCGAGGCCCGTCACCAAGAAGCTTATCTTCCACTTCGGGATCAGGAAGAAGCGAGCAGACGAGAGCTGTCTCCACTGAATCGCAGCTGGAGAAATATATCCGGAATTTGAAAGTAAACAAGAAAGGGGATGATGAAGTCCTTCAAGTTCTCAAGACATGCTTTGAACCCAACTACCAGGGAGAAGAAGAGACCCCTAACTCCCAGATGGATGTTGATGAAGAAAGGATTGCGAGCGTGAATGTGTGCTCTGTGGCTTTGAGGAAGACCCCGGATTTTTAGCAGAGAGGCGAGCAGCAACGACTCTAACCTCTCCGCAATATCCCTCTGTAATTGTATCCACTGAAGATCGATCAATACTAGTCCCCATTTCCGTATCTTCAGTGGGAGGGGGAAACATTGTGACAACCACGGCCCTTATCGATAGTGGAGCCACTGGAAACTTCGTCGACTACGCCTTTGCCAGGAGAAACAAATTCCCGTTCAAACGCATCAAAACCCCTCTCTGTGCCATCAATGCTGATGGAACCACCAACTGCAAAGGAAGTATCCTCTTCAAAACCTCCCTGATTATCCGGGTAGGAGACCATGAAGAAGAGTGAGATTTCCTTGTCCTCGCCAGCAGAAAGGAACAGAATATCATTCTAGGAATGACCTGGCTCTCTGAAGTTAATCCCACTATCGATTGGTCTTCCAGGACTGTATCCCTTCCTCAAATAACCTGCAAGCGGAAGCTTGACAATCACGAGGCGCTTGCACAGCGATACCTCACCCGATACCTTGGCCTAGACCCAGACACCAAACTAGCCAAGATGTATGAACGACGTTTCGTAGAAGAGCGGACACTTATCCGGAAAATGACCCTCTCTACCACTCTGGCCCAACAAACAGACCACACAAAAAAGGTACTGCCCGACGCATACAAAGAGTATGCTGATATATTTGTGGACAGAGAAACCACCACCCTTCCCCCAGTATGAACCTTTGACCATGCGATCACCACCAACGAAAACTTCTCTCCGAAATGTGCCAAGAACTACCCCCTTAATCCCAAAGAACTAGAAGCCTGTAAAAAGTTTGTTGATGAAAACCTGAAAAGCGGTAAAATCCAACCATCGAAATCCCCGCAAGCCACCCCCTTCTTTTTCGTGCAAAAGAAAGACGGAAAGCTACGACCATGCCAGGACTATCGATATCTCAATTCCCAGACCGTCAAAAACGCATATCCACTCCCCCTAATAGGAGATCTCGTCGATAAACTCAAGGGATCCTCGATTTTCACCAAGATGGACGTGCGTTGGGGATATAACAATATTTGAATTAAACCAAAAGACCGCTGGAAGGCAGCCTTCATCACTCCACTAGGACTTTTTGAGCCTACTATCATGTTCTTCAGGCTATGTAACTCACCAGCCATGTTCCAGGCGTTCATGGACCACGTATTCGGAGACTTCATCGCAGAAGGGTGGCTGATTATCTATGTGGATGACCTCCTAATCCACTCCGCAGATCCAGTGCTTCATGAGGAACGCACTCGGAAAGTGCTCCAACGCTTCCAGGAGCAACAGTTGTTCTTGAAACTCAACAAATGCACATTCGATGTGACTGAAGTCGAGTACCTTGGTATGATAGTGGGGAGGAACTCTGTCCGCATGGACCCCACTAAATTAACTGCCATCGAGCAATGGGAACCCCCAAAAGACGTCAAAGCTGTTCATTCATTCATAGGGTTTTGCAACTTCTACAGGAAATTCATCCCCAGCTTTTCCGACCTCACCTGACCCCTCCTAGACCTAACCAAGAAAGGTACCCCCTGGGAATGGTGTTGGAGTTTGAGTACTGTATGGCCGACCTTTAGCTTACCTAATCACGGTCCTTCTATATTCATAGTTCCGCTTCCTTCGTCGCACCTCAGTTGTTACGGTAGAGCGGTCCCCTAGCCCTTTTTCTTCTTTCCTTACTCACTGGTACAATACCTAACCATACTTACTATACGATTACCCTTAGCGAACTCCTAACCCAGGAGTTAGCTATCCTCTTATCACTTACCTCAGTACCAGTGAGGTTTACGTTTCTTTATCTTTGTTTACTTATGCTTTCCTTTCTGCGCCACTGCCCAGTGCAGTGTTGCCCTTTGTCCTTCCTTGGTTCCCCTCAGTCCCCACGGCCCCACGGGAACCTCGGACTTCCATTTATATCTCCAGCGCATGTCAGCCTCATTGCTGCTGCGCACCCCTTTCATCTGGTATGCTTGCATGCCCCTTTTGTCGGTTCACACTCAACCTCACCATTGAGGAAGTGCTCCCTTTCTTCTTCCAGCGCATCCCTTTAGGATACACTGGACCCTTTCCTCTTCCAGCAGATACATGACCATGGTCCGTGCTAGTGTATAGCCACTTGTGTACACTATATAAACCCTGGTGGAACCGGCTGGAAACCCCAGCTAGTTCTACGCAATCTACGCGTATCTACTGGCATCCAGAGAGCTTGCTTCGCCTTCGACACCTCAAGGCTCTGCTTACTCTTCTGAGGTCTAAAGGTCGCCCTAAGACCTGCTTGCAGAGTTCTGGACTTAGGACCGTAGGCTTCCGTATCTACGTTGTCCAGTGAAGTCCCGACAACAGCTATCTCTTTGGCTTGCCACTGAGATACCGTGTGCGTCGTAACAAAAGAACTAGCTACTTCTACACCCGGGGTCGCTACTAAGCTTCCCCACTAGGCAATATGGAGGAAGACTCGAGATACGACGATCTCTCTCCTGAGGATTGTGCCTTTTACCTCGCGCAAGACAGGAAAGGGAAGGCAGCGTTACGGACTATTGCTGGAAACGAAGCCCAAGCTCAAGAACGATGACTCCCCGGCTCCTCCTCCCTTTCTGTAGCAGAAAGAGAAGCCACTGAAGTCGCCCATTGGGAAACCTCCCGCATCGAACGGCAACGCTCTCAAGAAACGCCCCCACCACCTTCTCCCGCTTCCGCACCAACCCCTTCTCTTAGTCACTCCACGAAAAAGTCCAGCAGGCCCAGATTTAATCCGACAAGCAGTCACCCACACCCAGGTGCTGGTGTAACAATTCCTGGGAGCAGGTCTGAGTCACGTAGAAGGCTCACCGAAATTCCTGCGTCTGGTACCGCCCTCACAGCTGAAGAAGGAGCATTAATTCCAGACCCTGACGTACGCATCCGTGGGATTGACTCTGACATCGAAGAAGAATCAGAAGACGACGACATGGGCAAAGAGTCACTACCCCGCGATTTCTCCGGTCAAGTAGAAGATGCTAACTGGTGGCTGCAAGCAATGGCAGCTTGGCGCCAGATTAAGCATGATAAGTTGGGGGACGATGAAGTCGTCACTACGGCTCTCGCTAAAATGGGGGAAGGACAAGGCCGAGTATTTGCTGAAGGATACTATGCAAAACTCGCGCAACCTACTACCTACCCCGGCTACGACACCTGGAGGGTTTTCTCTGAAGAATTCAAGAAAGCCTTCTCCGCCAAGAACGAAGCCGTAGACGCCAGACAAAAGCTCCGTAACCTACGCATGAAAGGATTATCCGCCGAATCATTGAAAGACTACACCACGCAGTTCAACCTCCTCCTTGGTCTCTCTGGCATCACTGACGCTAACATGATCAACGACGCCTATTGCCAAGGACTGCACTATTCTCTGGTCGGAGATATCCTTCGCGGAATGGAGCCCACCACCCTAGATGGATGGATGACCGCTGCCAGTAATCACACCCAGGCACATGAACGCCTCCGAGATTTTCATCAAGGAGGATTTCAGTCCGCCCGGAACGACCCAAACGTAATGGACGTAGACAGGATCAATCTCACCGGTCCCGAACGGGCACGTCATAACCGAGATCGACTCTGTTACATCTGTCATAAGCCCGGCTGTATCAGTCGGAACCATCCAGGGCACAGAAACTATAGGCAGCCCATGCAGCGGAAGAGTTCCACTCCATTCCCCTCCACTTCTATGCCAAAGAAACCAGAAAGGTTCAGGACCATGCAAATGAGTGCCTCCTCCTCTCCCGATCCCCTTGATGCTTATATCGCTGATCTGGAGGGAGGACGGAAAGATAGGAAAGAGATCCTTTGGGTTCTCAAGGAATGCTACGATGAAGATGCCGAAGAACCACATGCCACCTATGAGGATGAACAAGTCAACCCCATCTGCGTAGGCAAGGATTTTTAGAAAGGAGACTCGCCGCAACATCTTGCTCTCCTACTCTCCCAACTGTAATAGTATTGAGAAATGAGAAATCTGTGTTCGTACCAGTTTCTCTTTCTCCAGTTGGGAGCAAATCTGTTGTCACCGCCCCCGCCCTCATAGACTGTGGAGCCACCTCATGCTTCATTGATTACGCATTCGCCAAGAAACACAAACTGCCATTCACTCGTCTCACCAGGCCGGTCACCACCACGAATGCGGATGGAACCATTAACAAGATGGGAATGATAACCCATAAGGTCCGCCTCCATATCCAGATTGATGAAGACGAGGAAGATCGGGACTTCCTCGTGCTCTCCAGTGGTAAACAACAGAGCATCATTCTAGGAATGAGTTGGTTAGGAGACCGAAACCCAACGATAGATTGGAGTAGTCGGAAGGTGTCCGTAAAGCCTCCATTGTTGGTCAAAAGGAAGCGCAATGGCCAGGAAGCCCTAGCGCAACGATATCTGCTGAGGTATCTAGACCTCGACGTCGACAACAGGCTAGCCAAAGCCTACAGGACCCGTTTCGAAAGGATGCCCGCTCACATCCGAAAGATTACGTTGTCGACTACGCTGGCCCAGGAAATGGCCAAAATTACGAAAACCATTCCAAAGGAGTACCAGCAGTTTGCTGACGTATTCATCGACGAAGAGGCAACCGAATTACCACCATCCTGGCCCTTCGATCATGAAATTAAGTTACTCCCCTCGTTCGTTCCAAAGCGCGCTAAAAACTACTCCCTCAACCCCGACGAGATCAACGCTTGTCGAAAGTTCATAAATGAAAACCTGGCAAATGGAAAGATTCAACCGTCCACGTCACCCCAAGCGGCTCCCTTCTTCTTTGTGGCGAAGAAAGATGGGAAGCTCTGCCCTTGCCAGGACTATCGATATCTTAATAGTCACACGGTCAAGAACGCCTACCCGCTCCCACACATCTCTGACCTCCTCGACAAGCTTAAAGGATCGTCCATCTTTACCAAATTAGATGTTCGATGGGGTTATAATAATGTCCTGGTCAAACCCGAAGACCGGTGGAAAGCCGCTTTCATCACACCGTTCGGCCTTTTTGAGCCGACGGTGATGTTCTTTGGAATGTGTAACTCGCCTGCCACTTTTCAAGCTTACATGGACGACGCCTTCGCCGACTATATCGCGGAAGGCTGGCTCGTCATTTATATGGACGATGTCCTCATCCACTCCTCGGATCCAGAAACCCACCAAGAGCGCACCAAGAAAGTCCTACAATGATTCCGAGAACAACATCTCTACCTCAAACCAGAGAAATGTTCTTTCGACATGACCGAAGTCAAATACCTCGGACTCGTTGTTTCCAAAGACAATGTCAAAATGGATCCCACGAAACTAGCAGCCATCGAGGAGTGGACTGCACCGAAAGACGTCAAGGCCGTCAGATCATTCATAGGGTTCTGCAACTTCTATCGCAAGTTTATCCCCGCCTTCTCTGACATTTGCAGACCCCTTCACGATCTCACGTGCAAAGGCGCAACCTGGACCTGGGGAACCGACCAGGAGAGAGCATTCAGAACACTGAAGAACGCCTTCCTCAAGCAGCCCATACTCCGTACTCCCGACGTCTCTCAACCTTTCTTCATCATGACCGACGCCTCCCTCACCGCCGCAGGAGGTGTCCTCATGCAGAAGGATGTCAATGGCGATCTCCACCCCTGTTCCTACATCTCCAAGACCTTCGGGTCTGCCGAACGGAATTATGACATCTACGACCGGGAGCTGCTCGCCGTTATCATTGCCCTAGAGGAATGGCGTCAATACTTGCGAGGGACTGGTCACCCCGTCTCTATCCTGACGGACCACAAAAACCTGACATACTTCCGCAAACCTCGGAAGTTGTCTTGTCGCCATGCCCGATGGCAGATGTTCCTACAGGATTACGACTTGACCTTCACTCACCTCCCTGGCACCGCCATGGGGCCTGCCGACGCCCTATCACGGAAGGACGAGGTTGATACCTCTGGCGACAATGTCACCCTCCAAGTCCTTCCCAACAAGGTTTTCGCTCACTCTCTTGACCTTGCCATTGCCGAAAAGATAGCTCTCTCTACTCCTTCTGATCCTGTCGTGGTGTCTGCCCTCCAGGCAATGCACAAAGGATCCTCACTCCTCCCCAGGGCCCGACCCGACGACTGGGCATTTGACGGCCGCAATCTCACTTATCTCGGACGAACGTATATCCCCGAGGACTGCCATGAACCCCTCGTCTCTAGTATTCATAATTCGCATCATGGTGGACACGCAGGCTTTGCCCGTATGCTCGCCTTGCTGTCCCACGACTATTGGTGGCCCAGGATGTCCACATTTGTCCGCCAGTATATCGCCGGCTGTGCCCCCTGTCAGCAGATGAAAGTTAACACCCACCCGACGAAGCCCCCTCTATCCCCAATCGCTACCTCGGCCACACGCCCATTCCAGCACATCTCTATGGATCTTATCTCCGGCCTTCCCCCGACGGCGGCGGGCCTGGATTCTGTGCTGGTCGTGGTGGACCACGGCCTTACCCAGGGGGTGATTCTCATGCCCTGTTCCAAAAACATCTCTGCCGAAGGGGTCGCCAAGCTATTCTTCACTCATGTCTTCCCTCGGTTTGGGTTGCACGACCGCATAATTTCCGATCGTGGACCACAGTTCGCCTCCACTTTCACACTCGAACTCTCCAAGCTCCTACACTACGATGTCGCTCTCTCTACTGCATACCATCCCCAGACCGATGGAGAGACCGAGTGCGTAAACCAGGAGTTGGAAACCTTTTTATGGTTGTTTTGCCAAGAAAATCCTTCTGGATGGGTAGACGTTCTCCCCATGGCCGAATTTCATCATAACGCCATGACTCACTCCGTGACCAAACAATCCCCTTTCTTCCTCCTCATGGGATACCAACCTCATTCCTGCCCAAAGATCGGACCCATGTTCATACCAGCATTGGCCGATCGCCTTTCCCTCCTTAGTTCTGCACGGGATGAGGCAAAAGCCGCTCTAGAAAACTCCCAACGAATCATGGCGTCTCGATCACATCGGAAATTCGAACCCTGGAAGAAAGGCAACTGTGTTTGGCTAGAAGCGATGAACTTACCCTTATCGTCCAACCGGAAGCTTTCCCCAAAGAGACACGGCCCCTTTACTGTCACGAAAGTCATTTCCGCTCTCGCTTATGAACTGGAACTTCCCCAGTCATGGCGAATACATCCGGTGTTCCATGCTTCCCTTCTATCCCCTTTCGTCGAAACCGATGAACACAGCCCCAACTTCTCCCGCCCTCCACCGGATCTGGCGCGTTCGGAAGAAGATTACGAATTAAGCCATATCATCGGCCACAAAGGGAAAGGAAGAACATGGTGCTATCTAGCTGCCTGGAAGGGATATCCAATCTCCGAGGCGACCTGGGAATCTGAACCAAACTTCGCCAACGCCAAGGAGATACTCCAGGAGTATAAAGACCTGAAGGATCTTTAGGACTCCGCCATGTCCTACCCCTCCTACTGCCAACAAATCGCAGCAGCGCTCGGAACCAACCCATTCACCCTCGCCTACCTTTGCCGAACCTTCGTCACCATCAAAGACGTCGAAATTACCCACCCTCGTGTCCCAGTTACCAAGAGCAAGTTGCTCAAAGAGATCAACCAAGCCATCGCCCATCGCACCACCCATAGTTGCTTTTGCAGAGACCAGTACTGTCCCATCCATACCCCGTACTGAACCACCCCATGACTGATGAAATCCCCAACCTTGATGTACCCGTCGAGCCCCCTGTCCGAGTCCACCACCTTAGTCCCCACCTCTGACGAGTCGTCTTCGCCGTCGCCATCCAGACCCGCTCCCTCGATCACCATGTATGCCACCACTGGGCGCTCTCCACCAGCGTTGTCCTCTTCCAGCTTGTCGAACTCTTCCGACGGATCGTCCTCCTCGGAACCCTCTTCTCAAACAACGACGCTCGGTATGGAAGTGGCCCCTGGGACTCAGGCCTCGCAGAGGTACTCCTTTCTATCAGAAACGGAGTTTTGGACCTCCTCTACTCAGCGGGCTTTGCCACCCTTGTCAATGACATCCCAGCGGCTGATATGGCCTTTATCACCCGCCCCATACTCTTGGCCGCCACCCCCACTGAACGTCACCACTACCTCTCCCCCTCCATCGTCTTTCCTAGTCCCCGAGTCTATCAGGGGGGGAATGTTGCAGGGGCCGACAAGCGACGAAACACCCCTTTTCCTTGTCCCGTACCACCCCCCATCACGTTCTGGAGCAGGGTCAGCGGACAACCCACCGAGACCCAAGAGGAAGAAACACCGACACGGCCGGCCACCCCCTTTCCCTCCATCGCCGACACCGTCAAGAGGGTCCTCACTCCTGACGTCCCTCGAACCGTATCTCCCACCTCCTCCACTGGGGCGACGGTCGAATTCGGGGAGGGCAACGATGAGGGACTGACCACAAGGGAGCGGTTCAACTCCTTCATTAGCGGAATCATCAACGACTTGGCACGGGACTTTGACGCCCTCAGGGTTAACTCGCCATCCCCACCGCCGCCTTATCCCGACCGCCCAGTGCGACCCTCGTCGGGCCCTACGCGTCCCCTCCGATTTGCCTGTCCTGAGCAACATCCTGACCCCATCACTCCCTCCGCCTCTCCCCGTCGTCTCCACCGCATCGGTGTCATCACTTCTCTCTGCCAACTTCGTGCGGGACATGCTGCGTCCTCCTCCCATTCCGATATCAGCACTGACGCCACTACCCCTGCCTCCCCTCCAGGGATCCATGTCACCCCCGTGGAGCGACGCAGAAATTGCTGCTGTTATCGATGTCATGAACGCGGACACGTGCGCCGTAATTGCCCCCTCGGAGACAGTGATGACCCCAACGACATGCTTCCCATCCCACCTCATCTCTCATGCCTCCACGACCCGTGATACTCCTCTGCCGCCTCTCCCCCCTCTTCTGATTTATCCTGGGGAGGCGAGGACTACGAGGTTAACAAGGGAGACCTATCCAGCCCAGATAGGGACTAGTGGACTACAGGGGTTGTCCACCCTAGGAGAGGGTAATGTTACGGTAGAGCGGTCCCCTAGCCCATTTTCTTCTTTCCTCGCTCACTGGTACAACACCTAACACTACTTACACTATGATTACCATAGGTGAACCCCTAACCATAGGGTTAGCCAACCTCTTACCGCTTACCTCAGTACCAGTGAGGCTTTACTCTTGTTTACTCTTACTTACACATGTTTCCCTTTCTGCGCCACTGCTTGATGCAGTGTTGCCCTTTGTCCTTCCCTGGTTCCCTCGGCCCCTCGGCCTCCCTGGGAACCTCGGACTTCCCTTTATATCTCTAGCGCATGTAAGCCTCGTTGTTACTGCGCACCCCTTTCTTCCAGCATGCTTGCATGCCCCTTTTGTCAGTTTGCACTCAACCTCACCATTGAGGAAGTGCTCCCTTTCCTTTCCTGACATATCCCTTTAGGACATGTCAGGCCTTTTACCTCTTCCAGCAGATACATTACTATGGTCCGTGCTAGAGTACAGCCACACATGTACTCTATATAAACCGTGGTGGAACCGGCTGGAAACCCCAGCTAGTTCTACGCAATCCACGCATATCTACTGGCATCCAAGGAGCCCCCTCAGTCTTCGACAACTCAAGACTTTGCTTCACTCCTTGCGGTCTAAAGGTCGCCCTAAGACCCGCTCACTGAGTTCTGGACTTAGGACCGTAGACTCCGCATCTACGTTGTCTAGTGAAGTCCTGACGACAGCTATCTCTTTGGCTTGCCACTGAGATACCGTGTGCGTCATAACAATAATGATCCAAAGCACACCTTTAAAAGGGCCAAATATTGGATGGAGAACAATAATATTACTCTCCTGGACTGGCCTCCACTATCTCCAGACCTCAATCCTATTGAACACCTCTCACATTACATTAAAAGAGAACTTTGCCAGTATTCAACATAGGCCAAGGGAGTATTGGAGATATAGAATAGAGTTGCAAAGGTGTGGGAAAAGATAGAGCCAGAGGTGTGTCAGGAGTTGATTGAGAGTATGCCTAGAAGGATTGGAGCAGTGATCAAGGCCAAGGGAGTTCATACCAAGTACTAAAACTAC
>JBBPSY010000346.1:0-11798 GCA_038093855.1 Rugiboletus extremiorientalis
ATTCAGTAGTATGTACCTATAGCAAGTGTAATACTAGGTATGATTAGTATAGGCTATAGGAATATAAGAGTAGACTGTCTCACCTCAGTAACACTGTAAGTCACTGAGGTGAAGCAGTATGATGAGTTGGAAAATAGAGTTGTGCTTATGTAAGTACTGCTTGCGTGATGTTTGATACTCCAACACCCAGTCAATACCCCAACCCTTCAGGAAAATGGCCAATGGGGTCTGGGGCTCATGAAGGCGCTTGTAGAGCTGGCAAACACCTCCATTGTGTTTGTCAGGCCTTATTTCAATGGCGTGCCGACACCCACAAACGAGATTATCCCCACTCCTGCTTCACTGGCATCACAGTACTTCCAGACAGCCCCCTCACCACCGTTGCTTCCAACCGTCACCTGAAAGTGATCGACGACTTGTGAACAGTGCTGGGCACTTCCTGGGCTTTCATTGACGCTTATGGTGAAGAGGTACTGGTGCTGGTAAAGAAGGTGGACAAGGAAGATAAGGTTATCCATGCTATGAAGATGCTCACCAAACGTCAGGCCAAATGTCAGGCCACAACTGCCACCAAGGCCACTCAGAGTCAGACGATGGATACTAAGCCGACTCGCAAAGGTGCACAGGCATGAGGGCGGCCTCCGAGAGGAAAAGAAAACATGCATCAAATACCTGGAATGTCAAGGTACATGACTTGACTCTTGTCTGATGTTTCGTGCACTGACATGAGTATACTGTATGTAGATTTCATGTTTCGGAACTGTCTACCCCATCGCCTACGGCACCCACAGCACCTGTATCCTTACCACAGACTGGGCAGTTCATCAACTTCATGACCCTCGCATCTGCACCCACGCCCACATCTTTACCGCCAACCAGACAGTTTATCAACTTTTCAATCTACACACTTGTGAACTCCCAGCCGCTGCTGTAGAACATTGTGTTTTAACTTCACACTCATGCTCAAGGATCCCCTACTCACTACACCATACACCATTGCCATTAGAAGCATCATGCTATTGCCACGATTTAATATTTTCTTTTATTCATATTTTAACATTTCTCCCGAGCACCGTCCATTCACTACGCTGCCGTTACAATGCCATTACCAATAGAATTTTACGCTATCACAGTCTGTGAACTAATGTTTTCTGGTATTCATATCTTTTTCACGATGTTCATGCTGAACTTTCATTTTAGTACACACAGCTTGTCAACTAGCATGAGTCAAATTCCCATAATTCCAATGTAGAACATGCAAAGTTTCAATGCTCCCACCACCGCTGCATCGTCTTCTGTGAAAATAGGTGTGCTGCTCCCAATGAAACGACATCCTCCACGTGATCTGCTTTTGCTCTCGCATGTCATCCATCTTGTTGTACATGGATCTCCGATGTACGGTATATACCTTCCAAGTGCTCAATATCTTTTGTTTTTGCAGGATCAGTGTGGAATGACCCTCGCTGAAGTGTTTGGATCTATCGTTCCATGTGCTTACGAACACACACAAGTGTTGGTATTGCAGGGCTGATACGTTTCATTAGATCCCATGACACGCTGGGACCCTGGACTTGGTATGTCACTTTGATATCTCAAATGTTGTGTTCCTGACCATGATCTATAGGGAAAAATCCATTGTGGCATCCTGTGAGGTTCATAAGCCAACCTTGGTGCTTGACGAAATCCCTTTATTTGCGGTGAGTATGTTCCCTTCAATGCCTTGATATTACTGACTCACTTGACATCGGCTGGCCACTCCTGGTGCAAGCATTGAAGTAGCTCCAATACCTCGATGGTATATTTCAAATTTTTCCCTCCGGCAAAGCGAAACAGAAGGTAGGGCAGCATCTGTTCCATTATTCCAACATCTCCATTTTTAATCGCTTCATTTAGGTCCACATAGTGTAATGCATCACGGTTCCACAGAACTGCCTGCCAGAATATTTCATCATGCTCATCCTCGGGTTGTAAGTCTATCTGTTTGACAGTGTCACTTGATGATAGTTGATTGACTATCTCTGTTGCTAATTTGTATAGATCTTCTGGCTTCTTCTGTCGTAGATCAGTGAGATTGTCAGTCCAACTGATGACTCTCCAGCAATCACAGATGCGGACCTCAGTTACATGATAGATTGCATCATGGAGCTACTGATGAAAGGGCCTGTGAGTCTGAATGGTATGTAGACCTTTTCGCTCTAGCATCGTGAATGCGTGCATAAGGCCACGTCCAGCATTTGTTTCCAGGTACTGTTTGTGCATTGAATTTGCGAATGCCATCATAAGATGAAACCATCTGAATACCACGACCAGCCAATCAAGTTGATTGAAAGAGGTGTGGTCTTGTGCACGGTATTTGAAGAGACCATGCAATCGCTCCACTGTCAGCTGATCCCCAACCCATATGATCACGCGGTCTTGTCCGGTGCACTTCCTCTTGTCTTCAGTATGTAGGTTCAGTTGTTTGAACCATTCCATAATCAGCTGATCATTCCCTTCATAGCTTGCCTCCTCGATATGGACCGTCCTGAGTATATGCTGCTCAGTAATGAATTGTGGGCCATGAGGGAGTTTTTCGATGGGTGCTGATGGTAAAAAGATGTCATGATTTTTAAGTGAGTATGTTTGAAAATCGAATTCAGGAGAATTGACAAGATATTGAAGCACTTGATAAATGTCTCGTTCACGTCATGCTGCAGCGCCCTTTGCCTCCAGCTGGAATATGTCGTGTATTGTAATGGGATGTTTTCTACCCTCCTCGCGAGATTCTTGCAAGGCCCAGTTGCATAATGGGTGTTCCAGTGGGGCATTGGGCTGAAAATATACAGTAGCTGCCATGCCAGAGTCAAAGTGGCGCTGCTTGTTGAGTCGTTGTGAAAAGGTATGAAAAGGTATGTTCACATTGTCATGCAAGATGACAAAAGGCATCAAGTGTACTTGCTGACGCACTTTATCTAGTGCGTTGGCCGAGATTGTAGTGAATGCATGGGCTAACCATTTGTGCGACATTGTCAGCCCAAACGCATGAAGAAGATCAGGCGATTTTGCTGATATTCCTTGTGCATGGAGGAATGTAGTCAAGAATTTCGGCCAACGACTATGATGGTGTGATCGTGCATACATCAATTGGAAGATTACAGATAAGATGATCTAGGCAATTCTACCCATCAGTCCGCCATCTAGAATGGTAGAACAAAGACTCACAAGATCAGATGGTTTCTTGGTATGTTTCCTAGCCTGTTCCTTTGTTCGGGAGACTTTCTGAAGCAGAGCCCATAGTTTTGGTGTGCTGCCGAGTGCAGGGCTACTCAGTTTTAGAACCATGTCCTCGATGAGAAAGCGAGTGAGTCCACTATCTGAGACTTCATCTGATGGACACATGGCTAACTCTTCGATGCCCTGTAACTCCTCCTCCACGACTTCCGTGATGCATGAGAAAGCAAACTCCTCCATCACCGGCCGTGCTCCCCTGGACCGTGGATTTGTACCACTGGTCACCCGTGGAGGACTTCTCCACCGTTTCAGGATGCCTGGCAGTTCTTTGCTGACCATCAGTGCGGTGCGTTCATATCTTATCTTCGCATTGACAATACATTCATGATCTCCCCAGCTCAGGAAATCCAGGAACAGCGGAAGGTCCAGTCCTATGCTATCCATACATGATAGAACAGCAGTGACTTTTGCTGCTATGTTGCCCATGAGTGCTTCTGTTGCAACCTCAGGATAAACCCTAGGCTACACCACTAATAACAAACTTAACAACTTAGAGTGGACAAGTGAACACGATGGTTTTGAGAGGGAAACCAACAGAGAACTTGACTGAAGTTCTCTGGTGGGCTCAATTGGCTTATATACCTTTTACATGTTTGTACCTATTGTGTCTAGATCTGACCGATAGCATACTAGGTATAGTAATATGACAATCAGACCACTTTCTAAATACTAAGTATAGTAATGTGCAGCAGTACACAGGAATCCGCAGTTGCACAGCAATGCGCAGTCCGCAGCATTGCGCAGCAATGCATAGCCTAGGCGGAGATTAAGTATAGCCTCGATGACTCGACATGAGTCAGAGCAGAAATTAAAAGAAGGCATAGCCTCATGATAGAAGAGATGCACAGCTGAGCACAGCGCGGAAATGAAATAGAAGTAGAAGCTGTGTCAAGGGCTTCTTGAAGTGCATCTGTAGATTCATTAATTATAAAAAGATAAACATGAACAAACAAATGAAAGGAATTGACTAAGTGTTGATTCCTTTTGTGAGCAAAGCTCATTATCGTCGTATGGTAGGGTTAATGTAGTCATAGCCCGTTGGCTATAGGTTATAAGGGCGTTACTGATCGTCGACATGGGTTATATATGTAGGTTGGAGTGTAACGATGAGCGTATTAGTTCAGAAGTGAAGACGTAGTGTAGATGGCGATGCGTGAAGTATCGTTGGTGAAACAAGAATTGTAACATTACCCCCCTCCTAGAAATCGACTTCCAGGCGATTCATGAAGGTGATGGGAGCTGACGATGTCAAATTCTCGTAAGGCTTGAATAAAGAATTAAAGGTGACCCGTAGCATCCGAAGTTTCCTTGGTGCATTGGGGTTCTTCGCATGGAACTCTCGAACTGCATCCTTCACATTCGACAAGTGTGTCTCTGGTTCCCAAGTCCTGTCCTCGTCGCACCATCCTTTCCAGTGCACGAGATATTCAAGCCTTGTACCCTTCAATCGGCTATCCATGATGTAATCCACAGTGAATTCCTCCTCATCGTCAGTAATAATCACGGGGCCTGGTTTGTATGTCGGTTGATTTGGTAACAAACCCTTGTATGGTTTAACCCTTGAGATGTTCACAGTGGGATGAATCTTCATTGATCGTGGGAGCTTGAGTTCAACCGCATTAGGGCCTTTCATTGATAAGACCTCATAAGGTCCGATCCATTGTTCGGTGAGTTTGGTTGATTGTCTGGTCTTTCTAAGATCCAGATTTTCTGTTGATAGCCAAACTCGATCTCCTTTTTCATAGGTAAGAGCATCCTTTCTTTTAGGATCCATTTGCTCTTTCATCCTTTGACGTGCTTTCTCAAGTGCCACTTTGGCATCAGTGAGAGTTTTCTTCATATCATCAGCAAAGGCTGAGGCTGTAGGCATATGCACGTTCTTGGGTTCTATTCCCATACGTGGTGAATATGAATGTGTGATTTCGAATGGGGCTTTCTTCGTTGCCAAATGTTGTTGTTTATTATAGACGAATTGTGCCATTCCTAGCCATTCTGACCATGTATTCTGCTTCTCTGCACAGAATGTTTGTAGGAATTGTTGAAGATCTCAATTGACTCTTTCTGTTTGGCCATCGGTTTGGGGATGGAACGCGGTGGACATGCGTAATTCAATCCCTAACACTTTAGAGAGATCTTTCATAACATGAGAAGCGAATTGAGGTCCTCTATCAGATATGATGGACTGTGGGAGTCCGTGCATTTTCCATATGTGATCCCAATAGAGTTTAGCCATTCCAAGGCTCGTGATTTCTTTTATGGTGGGAATAAATACGACTTCTTTGGAGAATCGATCGATGACGACTAGGATAGATGTATAGCCATCGCTTTCTGGCAAGTCAGTAATGAAGTTGACAGAGATGTCTTGCCAAGGTCCTTCTGAAATAGGGTTTGGTTGCAACTTTCCAGCAGGAGGATGATTGGATGGCTTCATCCGTGCGCAACGTTCGCATTGGGATGTATAGTCAGTGACCTGTGATTCAATTCCTTCCCACATATAGTATCTCTGTCATATCCATGATCTCCATTGGTCAAGCGACCATCTCTGGTCATTTCCTTTACATCTCCGGTGTGCAACCATCATCTCCGTACTCGGTTCTATAACCAGTATCCAGAGTTGCGTGCTTCCCTACCAGACTTCCGTATGATGTCACCCTTCGTTCCCCTTGACGTTCTGTTTCATGTTCTCGTACCTAACCATGTGTCTCCTGTCATCCTCCATATGCTCCTGTCATACTTCCTCATCATTTGTTTCACTTCGTAGCTACCATCTGTCATTTGCTATGTACCCTCTTCCAATCTCAGTCCTGGTACGTAGTATAAGTACTGCACCCTCCGTCTGTAGACCTCAGTTTGAAAATCAACTAAGTCACCCCTCCTCGCCCAAGTCCCTTTCCGACCTTCCTTTACCCCCCTCCGTACTACTTCCCAAATACGAGGACACGAGGTTCGGCAAGGGCGCGACACATAAGTCCTGCGCCAACGTCCTTATCCGTTGAGTACCCTTGACCTCCTTATCCTCCATCGGACCTCCGCCCAACTTTGTACTGATACCACGGAACTCTGTCAGACTTGTACCCGGAGGGAACGGACTTGACAGTATTTTCAAACTCACCCTTGTTGAACCTCATTATGCCAGCCAGAACTACTCGCAATTCACGTCGCACTGGCGTGCTACAAACTGTGTTTGGTAGTACCCGCACGATCCCTGGCGAATTCATCAGCTTTACCCAACGAGCTGTCCCCTTGATCTCCGGATCAGGTTTATGTGCTCCGTTGTCTCCACTTGCTCCACTTCCCCGGGAACCTTCCCCTGAGGGACCGCGTTTCCGAGTCCTGCCGGACGATGAACACGCAGGTCTATACGACCAACATCCGTTAATCCCGGAACATGGAGACGGAGGTGGCGGGAACAATGACGGTATTGTCAATGATCCTAATGAACCTTCTGATTCTTCTTCAAGTTCTTTGAATTCCGATTTTGATCATAGGAATTCAGACGAAGATCCCAACGAAGTCCTGCTAGCATTTGAACCCTTCGCTCAGCTTGCTGATGCGATCAGGGGCATGACTCGCCAAGTACTCCGACGAAAATGGAATTCCAAAGGCTCTAAGCCTAAAGTCCACGAACCAGATCCTTTTGACAGAACTGACCTGAAGAAACTCCGTCCCTTCGTTGTACAATGCGAACTCAACTTCCAAGCCAACCCAAAGACCTACCGCAAGGAACGGACTAAGGTAACGTTCGCCCAATCTTATCTAAAGGGCATTGCGCTCGAATATTTTGAGCCAGATCTCCTTGGTACTGAAGCTCCAGGAACCCGCCCACTTTGGATGGACAATTGGCAATCTTTCTTGTATGAGCTTCAAACTAACTTCGGACCACACGACCCCGTAGCTGATGCGGAAGCTCAACTTGAGCAACTGTGGATGCAGGAGACGCAACGGATCACGAAATACATTGTAGAATGGAATCGACTTGCTAACCAAGTCCGAGACTGGGGCCATGGAGCGCTCCGAAGGAGCTTTTACTCTGGACTTCCGGATTGGATTAAGGACGAGATTGCTCGTCAAGGCAAGCCAGATAACCTTCAGGAACTCTGTGCTCTGGCCCAGCAGATCGATCATAGGTATTGGGAGCATAAGGACGAAGTCCAGCGTGCAACCAAGGCCTCAGGATCGAACTCCGGTAATCAGACAACCTCCCAGAAGTCTACTAATAACTCCTCTCAGACCAACAACTCGAAGTCAAAGGATGATAAGTCCAAGGGTTCCTCTAACTCCGGTTCCGGAGGAAACCATAAGAATGACAATGGTAACAAGAAGGGTAACTCTGCCTCTCCTGCTGCTAACTCCGAATCTATTGCCTCCAAGCTAGGCAAGGACAGTAAGCTCCTACCGGAGGAGCGTCAACGTCGGTTAAAACTACACCTATGTTTATTCTGTGGACTTCCTGGGCATACTGCTGATAGTTGTCCAAAAGCAACATCTAGGACTTCGAAGGCCAGAGCAGCGACCGCTACTCCAGCGCCACCGGCTTTGAGCTCCACCTCTTCTGAGGCGAAAAAATAGAGTGCGACTCCTCCGAAGCACAGACTGGGAGTTGCATTATTCCAGACTGTGCTCCAATGGAGTTACGTCTTAATGCGTCTGCTCTTTATGATCCTAATTCACTCCGACCCTTCGTCACTATTTCCGATTTTGACCTTTCCGATATACCTGTCCTCATAGATTCTGGTTCTACTCATTGCTTCATAGATTCAGCGTTTGTTGAAAAACATCAGATACCCAGTCACCCCATTCCTCCAATCCTACTTTGACTCTTCGATGGATCTTCCTCAGCCTCCATTACCTCCGCTGTTAAACTCCACCTGACCTTCACCTCCGGCGTTTCCACCTCCGAAACATTTTTTGTTACCTCGTTGGATTCCTCGTGCAGTTTGGTTCTCGGACATTGCTGGCTCGCCTGCGACAATCCGTTGATTGATTGGGCTACGAGCAGCATCACATTCTGACCTCCTGTTCAGGGAATGCCAACTCCGACGTCGATTTCCAAGTCTCCTGAGTCAAATTCCTTCCCACTTCCTCCCATTCCTTCCGACAAACCACGACAGGCTTGTCCTGGTCTAGCCAACCATGCTCAGGAAACACCCTCGGACTCGCCTATGGCACTCAGACTTCAGAACCCTCATATCTCCTTCGTAAACGCTGCTGCTTTTAAGCGCGCATCAAAGTTGGAGGGCTCTGTCGAGTTCACCCTCTCTCTTCGGTCTATCTCCGCTCGTTCCGCTTCTGTGGTTGAACCTCCTGACTCCGATGATTCCCTGGACCTCTCTGGAGTACCTCTGGAGTACCACGATTATGTGGACGTCTTCAGTAAGAAAAGGGCTGATACACTAGCCCCTCATCGTCCTTTTGACCTAAAGATTGACCTGGAAGAGGGGGCCGAACCTCCAATTGGTCGGCTCTACTCCATCTCTCCCTCCGAACAAGGAGCCCTTTGGGACTTCCTTGATGAACACCTTCGGATAGGCTTCATATGCCAGTCCACTTCCCCCCATGCAGCTCCGATCCTCTTTGTTCAAAAGAAGGACAGTTCCCTTCAGCTCTGTATGGACTTCCGTGGTCTTAATAAGATCACTAGGAAGGACCATTATCCTCTTCCCCGCACTTCCGACCTCCTCGAAGCCTCTAGCGGAGCTAAGGTCTATACTAAGCTCAATCTCCGGCATGCGTACCACCTGGTCCATGTTGCTGAAGGTGATGAATGGAAGACCGCATTCCATACTCGTTGGGGTTCATTCGAATGGTTGGTAATGCCTTTTGGCCTCACTAATGCTCTGGCAGTGTTTCAGCGCTTCGTGAATAGCATCTTCACGGACCTGTTGGACGTTTCCGTAGTAATCTACCTCGACGACATTCTCATCTACTCCTCCGACCCCACTTCTCATCGCAAGCATGTCCATGAGGTTCTCCAGCGGCTCCAAGCCAATGGACTTTACCTCAAACCAGAGAAATGTGAATGGCATACAGACACCGTCGAGTACCTCGGATATATCCTCTCTCCCTCCGGCCTCATGATGGCCACTGATAAGATACAGACCATCTTGGGTTGGCCAGAACCTCAGAAGGTCAAGGACATTCAGTCCTTCCTAGGCTTTGCCAATTTCTATCGCCAGTTCATCCGTGGCTACTCCAACATTGTAATCCCGCTCACTCGCTTAACCCGTAAGGGGGCCCCTTGGGTCTTCTCCGATGATTGTTGGCGTTCCTTCCAGCGTCTTAAGGATGCTTTCACCTCCGCTCCGGTCCTCGCCCATTGGCTTCTGGACCTCCCTTTAGTCGTGGAAACCGACGCCTCCGACTATGCCATCGCCGGTATCCTCTCCATCGTCTCCTCCGACTCTGAGCTCCACCCTGTCGCTTTCTACTCCCGAACGCTGGTTAATGTGGAGTTGAACTACGATACTCACGACAAGGAGCTCCTGGCGATTTTCGAGGCTTTTCATAGTTGGCGGCACTACCTTGAGGGCTCCTCACTGCCTATTGACGTTGTCACGGACCATAAAAACCTGGAGTATTTCTCCTCTACCAAACTCCTTACTCGGCGCCAGGCCCAGTGGTCTGAGTACCTTTGCCAGTTTAACTTAGCTGTGAGGTACCGCCCTGGTAAACTGGGTACCAAGCCTGACGCTTTGACTAGACGATGGGACGTCTACCCCAAAGAGGGGGATAGGGACTACGCTCGTATCAATCCCGGGAACTATAAGCCCATCTTCACCTCTGAGCAACTCGCGTCCTCCTTGCGGGCTACCTATCTCGCTACTCCGCTTCTCCGGGCTAGTGTCCTGATGGACATTGACCAGCTCTGTTCCGATATCCTCTCCGTGCTCCCCAACGACCCCATCGCATCTCCCCTCCTTTCCTCCGACACTATTAAGGACCCACGTTGGACTATTAGTTCTGACGGTTTCCTTCTCCAGGACAATCGTATCTACGTCCCCGTTGCTGCTGATCTCCATCTCACTGTTCTCCGGACTTTCCATGACCATCCTACAGCCGGGCACTTCGGACAGAACCACACACTGGAACTGATTCGACAGGAATATACTTTGCCGGGCATCCACACATTTGTCAAGGACTATATCAACTCTTGTACTGCCTGTGCTCGTGCCAAAACTCCCCGACATCATCCATATGGACTTCTAAAGCAACTCCCCATACCGGAGAAACCATGGAATTCCATCTCCATGGATTTCATCGAACAACTTCCCCCTTCGGACGGCTTTATGGCTATCCTCGTGGTTATTGACCGGCTTTCCAAGCAGGCAGTTTTCATCCCCACTCATGATACCATTACCTCCGCTGAGCTAGCTAAGCTGTTCCTGATACATGTCTTCTCCAAACATGGAGTTCCCGCCCATGTTACTTTGGATCGGGGTTCCGAGTTTGTATCGCACTTCTTCCGCTCCTTAGGGAAGGCTCTTGAGATGCGTCTCCACTTCACTTCGGGCTATCACCCCGAGGGGGATGGTCAAACTGAACATGCTAACCAAACTCTTGAGCAATACCTTCGGATTTACTGCAGTTACCAACAAGACAATTGATCGGAACTCCTTCCGCTCGTGGAATTCTCCTATAACAATGCACCCAGTGCTACCACTGGCATGTCCCCCTTCTTCGCTAATAAGGGGTACCATCCAAACTTCTCCATCTCCTCCAATCTCCACCTCTCATCCTCCACGGCTCAGTCCTACGTCATGGATTTAGATGAACTCCATACTTTCCTCCGTTCGGAGATGTTGGAAGCGCAACAGCGTTACCAAGGACCGGCAGACAAGAAGCGTAGCCCCGCTCCGGACTTCATAATCGGAAATCAAGTATACCTCAAAGCGAAGTTCCTCCGTTCTACTAGACCCTCCAAAAAACTTTCTGAAAAATATTTAGGACCTTTTACTATTATTGCTAAGCCTGGTTCTCATTCCTATACATTGCAACTGCCTGACTCAATGAACTCCGTACATCCGGTTTTCCACGTCTCGCAGTTAGAACCTTGCATTCCGAATACTATTCCAAATCGGGTCCAACCACCACCTCCTCCGATCGGAGTTGATGGTGAACCAGAGTACGAGATCGAGGAAATCTTGAATTCCAAGATCGATTGGAGATGATGCCACTGTCAACTCCTGTACTTGGTACGTTGGCTCGGTTACAAAGGAACTGATGATGAGACCTCCTGGCTACTCACTACAGAGTTAGAACATGCGAAGGAGCTAGTTGCGGACTTCCACCGGAGGTACCCCAGCAAGCCTGGACCTGACTTCTCCTAACGCCAGACTTACTCTGATGTTCCTCTTACTGTTTTCCTTCTCCGTTTTCACTCAGTTATTCGCGTTTATATCACATTAAGACCAAAAGAAGAAAAAGAAAGAAAGAAGCAAAGTATATTACTATTACTCCTTATTGCTCCTGCACTTCCTCCGCTACCTCTGTCTCCTCCGTCTCCTCCGTCTCCTCCTCCGCTTCCTTCT
>JBBPSY010000347.1:0-10365 GCA_038093855.1 Rugiboletus extremiorientalis
CATGGTAGCCTCATTGCTACCTCACACCCACTTCTTCCAGCATGCTTGCATGCCTCTTTTATCACTTCGCACTCAACCTCGCCTTTGAGGAAGTGCTCCCTTTCCTTTCCTGACACATCCCTTTGGGACATGTCAGGCCTTTACCTCTTCCAGCAGATACATGTCCTTGGTCCGTGCTAGTGTACTGCCACCTGTGTACACTATATAAACCCTGGTGGAACCGGCTGGAAACCCCAGCTAGTTCTACACAATCCACGTGTATCTACTGGCATCCAAGGAGCTCCCTCAGTCTTCGTCACCTCAAGACTTCACTTCACTCCTTGTGGTCTAAAGGTTGCCCCAAGACCTGCTTGTCAAGTTCTGGACTTAGGGCGATAGACTCCACATCTATGTTGTCCAGTGAAGTCCCGACAACAGCTATCTCTTTGGCTTGCCACTGAGATACCGTGTGCGTCGTAACAAATCCCAGTAGTTCCAGCAGGGTTTATATAGGGTACATGAGTGGCTGTACTCTAGCACAGACCAGAGGCATGTATGTGCTGGAAGAGGTAATGGTCTGGCATGTCCCAAAGGGATATGCCAGAAGAAGAAAGGGAGCACTTTCTCAAAGGCGAGGTTGAGTGTGAAGTGATAAAAGAGGCATGCAAGCATGCCAGAAGAAGTGAGTGTGAGGTAGCAATGAGACCACCATGCGCGAGTGATATAAGTGGAAGTCTGAGGATCCACGGAGGCCATGGAGGCCATGGATACCAAGGAAGGACAAAGGGTGACACTGCATCAAGCAGTGGCGCAGAAAGGAAAACATATGTAGGTAAGTAAGGATCAACAAAGGAAAACCTCACTGGTACTGAGGTAAGCGGTAAGAGGATGGCTAACCCCTGGGGTTAGGGGTTTGCCTATGGTAATTGTAGTGTAAGTATCATCAGGTGTTGTACCAGTGAGCGAGGAATGAAGAAAAAGGACTGGGGGACTGCTCTACCATAACAACTTGATGCATGACCCTAGTAAGTATGTTGATTAGCATACTGTTGTTGTCAAATGTGTACTATTTGTTACGCATGGGCTTAACTGCGGGTTGTCGAGCTAGGTAGCACTCGCGGCGAGCAGTCAGCTTTACGTAGAATAGCCATGAGGGAATGGGGGGAATAGGGGATCGAGGTGGTGAGTGGCGGAGAAGACCCGCAACGAGCGTTCTGAGAGTAAATCCGCTCATGCGGATTTAAGAGATGCGGGCGATGGGCAAGGGAACAAGTTACCCCTTGGAAGTCCCAAAGGTTTATGGTTCTAGGGTGGGGAGCAAAGCGAGGAACGATGCTTTGCGAGCTTAGTGACGACACACAGTAAACTGAGACTGCGTAGAATAAGCTGGGGAATACAAGGAAGTCCCTAGCTATTTATCTGGTAATACAACCCTAGACCCTGGGTCAGGAGCTGGGGTAAAGGGGTAAGGTCGAAGGGTTTAAAGGAAGCCTGCTGTAAGAGGTAGGCTTTGGAGTCTGTGGGTTTCTGAAAGGGGAAACGGAGTTTGCGGATTTCGAGGGTCGGAAATCCGCAAGTGTGGAAAGGAATTCCGTAGGTAAGAAGAGGAAATCCGCGGGTAAGGACAAAAAGTCCACAGGTTTCTGAAAAGGAGAAAGTTAAAAGGAATAAGGGGTCTAGCATGATCTAGGGAAGTTCCGGTGTGTCTACTACGGCTACATCCGGGAAGATCAGCCAGTTGTCTTCGAAGTAGGTAACAGGAGTAAAGGAAAAAGGGGAAAAAGATAACCTCATGCGGGAGGTGGGGCGTTTGGCTGTAACACTATTGTCAACATACCTTGTGAGCTGCCTGAGCTCCAGGTGTTGCAACCCAGGATTTACACCCTAAGTCACACCACAATAGCTTGTAAGAAGGGACAAGTGAATTAATTGGTTATGGGGAAACCAACAGAGAACTTGACTGGGGTTCTCATCAGTGTTGCATTGATCTTATATACTACTACAGTTGTTTGTATGCTACAAATAATGGAGATTAAATACATAAGGTACAATGGTAATTAAAGGCATGAGGATAACATGTGTATCAGAAAGTGTCATATCCATGATCTCCAGTGGTCAAGCGACCACCTCCGGTTGTTTTCTTTACATCTTCAGTGTGCAACCATCATCTCCGTGTTCGGGTCTATAACCAGTATCCGGAGTTGCGTGCTTGCCTACCAGACTGCCATATGACATTACCCTTCATTTCCCTTGACATTCTGTTTCATGTTCTCATACCTAACCATATGTCTCCTGTCATCCTCCATATGTCTCCTGTCATCTTCCTTATGCTCCTGTCATACCTCCTTATCATTTGTTTCACTTCATAGCTACCATCTGTCATTTGCTACGTACCCTCTTCCGATCTCAGTCCTGGTACATGTTACGGTAGAGCGGTCTCCCTCCCCTTTTTCTTCTTTTCTCTCTCACTGGTACAACACTTAACCTTACTTACACTACCATTACCACTAGCAAACTCCCAATCCCAGGAGTTAGCTATCCTTATTGCTTACCTCAGTACCAGTGAGGGTTACTCCTATTTTCCTTTGTTTACTTATGTTTCCCTCCTGCGCCACCACTCAATGTGGTGTCGCCCTTTGTCCCACCTTGGTTCCCTCGGCCCCTCAGCCTCCTAGGGAACCTTGGTCTTTCCACTTATGTCTCTAGTGCATGACAGCCTCATTGCTGCTGCACCCTCCTTCTTCTGGCATACTTGTATGCCCCTTTTGTCAGTTCGCACTCAACCACACCTTTGTGGAAGTGCTCCCTTTCTTCTTCTGGCGCATCTCCTTTAGATACGCCAGACCTTTTCCTCTTCCAGCAGATACATGTCCTTGGTCTGTGCTAGTGTACTGCCACCTGTGTACACTATATAAACCCTGGTGGAACTGGCTGGAAACCCCAGCTAGTTCTATGCAATCCATGCATATCTACTGGCAACCAGAGAGTCCGCTTCGTCTTCATCCCTCAAGACTTCGCTTCACTCTCTGTGGTCTAAAGGTCACCCCAAGACCTGCTTGGTTAAGTTCTGGACTTAGGACCATAGGTTTCCGCATCTACGTCACCCAGTGAAGTCCCGATGATAGCTATCTCTTTGGTTCACCACTGAGATATCGTGTGCGTCGTAACAGTACATAGTATAAGTACTGCGCCCTCTGTCTGTAGACCTCAGTTGGTAAATCAACTAAGTCACCCCTCCTCGCCCAAGTTCCTTTCCGACCTTCCTTTACCCTCCTCCGTACTACTTCCCAAATACGAGGACACGAGGCTCGGCAAGGGCATGACACATAAGTCCTGCGCCAACGTCCTTATCCGTTGAGTACCCTTGACCTCCTTACCCTCCATCGGACCTCTGCCGAACTTCGTACTGACACTCTGGAACTCCATTGGACTTGTACCTGGAGGGAACGGACTTGACAGTATTTACAAACTCACCCTTGTTGAACCTCATTATGCCAGCCAGAACTACTCGCAATTCACGTTGCGCTGGTGTGCTACAAACTGTGTTTGGTAGTACCCGCACGATCCCTGGCGAATTCATCAGCTTTATCCAACGAGCTGTCCCCTCGATCTCCGGATCAGGTTTACATGCTCCATTGTCTCCACTTGCTCCGCTTCCCTGGGAACCTTCCCCTGAGGGACCGTGTTTCCGAGTCCTGCCGGATGATGAACACGTAGATCTATATGACCAACATCCATTAATCCCAGAACATGGAGACGGAGGTGGCAGGAACAACAACAGTATTGTCGATGATCCTAATGAACCTTCTGATTCTTCTTCAAGTTCTTTGAATTCTGATTTTGATCATAGGAATTCAGACGAAGATCCCAACGAAGTCCTGCTAGCATTTGAACCCTTCGCTCAGCTTGCTGACGTGATCAGGGGCATGACTCACCAAGCACTCTGATAAAAATGGAATTCCGAAGGCTCTAAGCCTGTTATGACGCACATGGTATCTCAGTGGCAAGCCAAAGAGATAGCTGTCGTCGGGACTTCACTGGGCAACGTAGATGCGGAAGCCTACGGCCCTAAGTCCAGAACTACACAAGCAGGTCTTGGGGCGACCTTTAGACCACAGAAGAGCAAGCGGAGCCTTGAGGTGTTGAAGGTGGAGCGAGCTCTCTGGATGCCAGTAGATACACGTAGATTGCGTAGAACTAGCTGGGGTTTCCAGCTGGTTCCACCAAGGTTTATATAGGGTACAAGTACACGCACGGACCAAGCAGTGTAAGTACTTGAAAAGGAAAGGTCCAGCGTATCCGAGAAGGATATGCTGGAAGAGGAAAGGGAGCACTTCCTCAATGGTGAGGTTGAGTGCGAACTGACTAAAGAAGACATGCAAGCATGTCGAGCGAAATGGATGCGCAGCAGCAATGAGGTTGACATGCGCTAAAGACGAGAATGGAAGTCTGAGGTTCCCGCGGAGCCGCGGAGGCCGAGGAGAACCAAAGAGGGACAAAGGGCGACACTGCACTGGGCAGTGGCGCAGAAAGGGAAAGCATAAGTAAACAAAGGTAAAGAGAAGTAAACCTCACTGGTACTGAGGTAAGCGATAAGTAGGTGGCTAACCCTATGGTTAGGGGTTCGCCTGGGGTAATCGTAGAGTAAGTAAGGTTAGGTATTGTACCAGTGAGAAAGGAAAGAGGAAAAAGGGGAGGGGGACCGCTCTACCGTAACAAAGCCCAAAGTCCATGAACCAGATCCTTTTGATGGAACTGACCCGAAGAAACTCCGTCCCTTTGTTGTGCAATGCGAACTCAACTTCCAAGCCAACCCAAAGACCTACCGCAAGGAACGGACTAAGGTAACATTCGCCCAATCTTATCTAAAGGGTGTTGCACTCGAATATTTCGAGCCAGATCTCCTTGAAACTGAAGCTCTGGGAGCCCGCCCACTTTGGATGGACAATTGGCAATCTTTCTTGTATGAGCTTCAAACTAACTTCGGACCACACAACCCCGTAGCTGATGCGGAAGCTCAACTTGAGCAACTGCGGATGCGGGAGACACAACGGATCACGAAGTACATTGTAGAATGGAATCAACTTGCTAACCAAGTCTGAGACTGGGGCCATGGAGCGCTCCAAAGGAGCTTTTACTCCGGACTTCTGGATCGGATTAAGGATGGGATTGCTCGTCAAGGCAAGCCGGATAACCTTCAGGAACTCCATGCTCTGGCCCAACAGATCAATCATAGGTATTGGGAGCGTAAGGACGAAGTCCAGCGCGCAACCAAGGCCTCAGGATCAAACTCCGGGACCCAGACAACCTCCCAGAAGTCTACTAATAACTCATCTCAGACCAACAACTCGAAGTCAAAGGATGATAAGTCCAAGGGTTCCTCTAACTCCGGTTCCGGAGGAAACCATAAGAATGACAACAGCAATAAGAAGGGTAACACTGCCTCTCCTACTGCTAACTCTGAATCTATTGCCTCCAAGCTAGGCAAGGACAGTAAGCTCCTACTGGAGGAGCACCAACGTCAGTTAAAACTACACCTGTGTTTATTTTGTGGACTTCCCGGGCATACTGCTGATAGTTGTCCAAAAGCAACATCTAGGGCTTCGAAGGCCAGAGCTGCGACCACTACTCCAGCACTGCTGGCTTCGAGCTCTGCCTCTTCCAAGGCAAAAAAATAGAGTACGACTCCTCCAAAGCACAGACTGGGAGTTGCATTATTCCAGACTGTGCTCCAATGGAGTTACGTCTTAACGTGTCTGCTCTTTATGACCCTAATTTACTCCGACCCTTTGTCACTATCTCCGATCTTGACCTTTCTGATATACCTGTCCTCATAGATTCTGGTTCTTGTTATGATGCACATGGTATCTCAGTGGCAAGCCAAAGAGATAGCTGTTGTCGGGACTTTACTGGACAACGTAGATACGGAGTCTATGGTCCTAAGTCCAGAACTTAGCAAGCAGGTCTTAGGGCAACCTTTAGACCACAAGGAGTGAAGTGAAGTCTTGAGGTAGTGAAGACTGAGGGAGCTCCTTGGATGCCAGTAGATACACATGGATTGTGTAGAGCTAGCTGGGGTTTCCAGCTGGTTCCACCAGGGTTTATATAGTGTACACAGGTGGCAGTACACTAGCACAGACCAAGGACATGTATCTGCTGGAAGAGGAAAGGATCTGATGTATCCTAAAGGGATGTGTCAGAAGAGGAAGGGGAGCACTTCCACAAAGGTGTGGTTGAGTGCGAACAGACAAAAGAGGCATGTTGGCATGCCAAAAGAAGTAGGTGCGAGGCAACAATGAGGTTGCCATGCACAAGAGATATAAAGGGAAGTCTGAGGTTCCCATGGAGGCCACGGAGGCCAAGAGAGCCAAGGAAGGACAAAGGGCGACACCACATCGAGTGGTGGTGCAGAAAGGAAAACATAAGTAAACAAAGGTAAAGAGAAGTAAACCTCACTGGTACTGAGGTAAGCAGCAAGAAGTTAGCTAACTCCTATGGTTAGGGGTTCGCCTAGGGTAATCGTAGTGTAAGTAAGGTTAAGTGTTGTACCAGTGAGTGAGGAAAGAAGAAAAAAGGACTAGGGGACTGCTCTACCATAACAGTTCTACTCATTGCTTCATAGATTCAGCGTTTGTTGAAAAACATCAGATACCCAGTCACCCCATTCCTCTGATCCTACTTCAACTCCTCGATGGATCTTCCTCAGCCTCCATTACCTCCGTTGTTAAACTCCGCCTAACCTTTGCCTCCAGCGTTTCCACCTCTGAAACATTTTTTGTTATCTCGTTGGATCCCTCATGCAGTGTGGTTCTCGGACATTGCTGGCTCACCCACAACAATCCGTTGATTGATTGGGCTACGAGCAGCATCACATTCCGACCTCCTGTTCAGGGAATGCCAACCCTGACGTCGATCTCTGAGTCTCCTGAGTCAAATTCCTTCCCACTTCCTCCCATTTCTCTCGACAAACCACAACAGGCTCGTCCCAGTCTAGCCAACCATGCTCAGGAAACACCCTCGGACTTGCCTACGGCACTCGGACTTCAGAACCCTCATATCTCCTTCATAAACGCTGCTGCTTTTAAGTGCGCATCAAAGTTGGAGGGCTCTGTCAAGTTCACCCTCTCTCTTCGGTCTATCTCCGCTCATTCCACTTCCATGGTTGAACCTCCTGACTCCGATGATTCCCCGGACCTCTCCGGAGTACCCCCGGAGTACCATGACTATGCAGAAGTCTTCAGTAAGAAAAGAGCTGATACACTAGCCCCTCATTGTCCTTTTGACCTGAAGATTGACCTGGAAGAGGGGGCCGAACCTCCAATTGGTCGGCTCTACTCCATCTCTCCCTCCGAACAAGGAGCCCTTCAGGACTTCCTTGATGAACATCTTCGGATAGGCTTCATACACCAGTCCACTTCCCTCCATGCAGCTCTGATCCTCTTTGTTTGAAAGAAGGACAGTTCCCTTCAGCTCTGCATGGATTTCTGTGGTCTTAACAAGATCACTAGGAAAGACCATTATCCTCTTCCCCGCACTTCCAACCTCCTTGAAGCCCCTAGCAGAGCAAAGGTCTATACTAAGCTTGATCTCCGGCATGCATACCATCTGGTCCATGTTGCTGAAGGTGACGAATGGAAGACCGCATTCCATACTCGCTGGGGTTCATTTGAATGGTTAGTAATGCCTTTTGGCCTCACTAATGCTCCGGCAGCATTTCAGTGCTTTGTGAATAGCATCTTCGCAGATCTGTTGGATGTTTCCGTAGTAATCTACCTTGACAACATCCTCATCTACTCCTCCGACCCTGCTTCTCATCATAAGCATGTTCATGAGGTTCTCTGGTGGCTCTGAGCCAATGGACTTTATCTCAAACCAGAGAAATGTGAATGGCATATGGACACCATCGAGTACCTTGGATATATCCTCTCTCCCTCCGGCCTCACGATGGCCACTGATAAGATACAGACCATCTTGGGTTGGCCAGAACCTCGGAAGGTCAAGGACATTCAGTCCTTCCTAGGCTTTGCCAATTTCTATTGCCAGTTCATCCGTGGCTACTCCGACATCGTAATCCTGCTCACTCGCTTAACCCGTAAGGGGGCCCCTTGGGTCTTCTCCGATGATTGTTGGCGTTCTTTCCAGCATCTTAAGGATGCTTTCACCTCTGCTCCGGTCCTTGCCCATTGGCTTCCGGACCTTCCTTTAGTCATGGAAACTGATGCCTCCAACTATGCCATCGCCGGTATCCTCTCCATCGTCTCCTCTGACTCTGAGCTCCACCCTGTCACTTTCTACTCCTGAACGCTGGTTAATATGGAGTTGAACTATGATACTCACGACAAGGAGCTCCTGGCGATTTTCGAGGCTTTTCATAGTTGGCAGCACTACCTCGAGGGCTCCTCGCTGCCTATTGACATCATCACGGACCATAAAAACCTGGAGTATTTCTCCTCTACCAAACTCCTTACTCGGCGCCAGGCCCAGTGGTCTGAGTACCTTTGCCAGTTTAACTTAGCTGTGAGGTACTGCCCTGGTAAACTGGGTGCCAAGCCCAATGCTTTGACTAGACGATGGGATGTCTACCCCAAAGAGGGGGATAGGGACTACACTCGTATCAATCCCGGGAACTATAAGTCCATCTTCTCCTCTGAGCAACTTGCATCCTCCTTGCGGGCTACCTATCTCGCTACTCCACTTCTCTGGGCTAGTGTCCTGATGGACATTGACCAGCTCCGTTCCAATATCCTCTCTGCGCTCCCCAACAACCCCATCACATCTCCCCTCCTTTCCTCTGACACTATTAAGGACCCACATTGGACTATTAATTCCAACAGTTTCCTTCTCCAGGACAATTGTACCTATGTCCCTGCTGCTGCTGTTCTCCATCTGACTGTTCTCCAGACTTTCCATGACCATCCTATGGCCGGACACTTCAGACAGAACTGCACACTGGAACTGATTCGACAGGAATATACTTGGCTGGGCATCCGCACATTTGTCAAGGACTATATCAACTCTTGTACCACCTGTGCTCATGCCAAAACTCCCCGACATCATCCATACGGACTTCTAAAGCAACTCCCCATACCGGAGAAACCATGGAATTCCATCTCCATGGATTTCATTGAACAACTTCCCCCTTTGGACGGCTTTACAGCTATCCTCATGGTTATCAACTGACTTTCCAAGCAGGCGGTTTTCATCCCCACTCATGATACCATTACCTCCGCTGAGCTAGCTAAGCTGTTTCTGATACATGTCTTCTCCAAACATGGAGTTCCCGCCCATGTTACTTCAGATCAGGGTTCCAAGTTTGTATCGCACTTCTTCTGTTCCTTAGGGAAAGCTCTTGAGATGTGTCTCCACTTCACTTTGGGCTATCACCACGAGGGGGATGGTCAAACTGAACGTGCTAACCAAACTCTCGAGCAATACCTCTGGATTTACTGCAGTTACCAACAAGACAATTGGTCGGAACTCCTTCCGCTCACGGAATTCTCCTATAACAATGCACCCAGTGCTACCACTGGCGTGTCCCCCTTCTTCGCTAATAAGGGGTACCATCCAAACTTCTCTGTCTCCTCCAATCTCCACCTCTCATCCTCTGTGGCTCAGTCCTATGTCACGGATTTAGATGAACTCCATACTTTCCTCTGTTCGGAGATGTTGGAAGCGCGACAGCATTACCAAGGACCGGCGGACAAGAAGTGTAGCCCTGCTCCGGACTTCATAATTGGAAATCAAGTATACCTCAAAGCAAAGTTCCTCTGTTCTACTAGACCCTCCAAAAAACTTTCCAAAAAATATTTAGGACCTTTTACTATTATTGCTAAGCCTGGTTCTCATTCCTATACATTGCGGCTGCCTGACTCAATGAACTCCGTACATCTGGTTTTCCACATCTCGCAGTTAGAACCTTGCATTCCAAATACTATTCCGAATCGGGTCCAACCACTGCCTCCTCTGATCAGAGTTGATGGTGAACCAGAGTACAAGATCAAGGAAATCTTGAATTCCTTGATCGATTGGAGACAACGCCACTGTCAACTCCTGTACTTGGTACGTTGGCTCGGTTACGAAGGAACTGATGACAAGACCTCCTGGCTACTCGCTACGGAGCTAGAACATGTGAAGGAGCTAGTTGCGGACTTCCACCGGAGGTACCCCAGCAAGCCCAGACCTGACTTCTCCTAGCGCCAGACTTACTCCGATGTTCCTCTTGCTGTTTTCCTTCTCCGTTTTCACTCAGTTATTCGCGCTTATATCACATTAAGACCAAAATAAAATAAAGAGAGAAAAAAGCAAAGTATATTACTAGTACTACTTATTGCTCCTGCACTTCCTCCGCTACTTCTGTCTCCTCTGTCTCTTCTGTCTCCTCCTCCG
>JBBPSY010000348.1:0-14574 GCA_038093855.1 Rugiboletus extremiorientalis
TCCCCTTTTCAGAAACCCACGGACTTCTTTTCTCCATCCGCGGATTTCCTTTTCCTACCTGCGGAATTCCCTTCCACACTTGCGGATTTCCTATCTTAGAAATCCACAAACTCCGTTTCCCCTTTTGGAAACCTGCAGACTCCAAAGCCTGCCTCTTACAGCAGACTTCCTTTAAACCCTTCAACCTTACCCTTTGCCCCATTCCCTGACCAGGGGCCTAGGGCTGTATTACCTGATAAATAGCTAGGGACCTCCTTGTATTCCCCAGCTTATTCTACGCAGTCTCGGTTTACTGTGTGTCGTCACTAAGCTCGCAAAGCATCATCCCTCGCTTTGCTCCTCACTCTAGAACCATAAACCTTTGGGACTTCCAAGGGGTAACCTGTTCCCTTGCCCATCGCCTGCGTCTCATAAATCCGCACAAGCGGGATTACCCGATGCACTTGTTGCGGATCTTCTCTGCCATTCGCCACCTCGATCCCTAATTCCCTTATTCCCCCCATTCCCCCGCGGCTGTTCTACGTAAAGCTGACTGCTCGTCACGAGTATTACTCAGCTCAACGACCCGCAGTCAAGCCCACGCGTAACAGATGCCATGATTTGTTGGGAGTTTTCCAGAGCGGCTTTCACTTTGTCCCGTGCGGAACTAAGGAGGGCGAGGCGATCAGCCAAGGCTGGTATGAATGTGGGTCTGATCTTCGGATAGAAGCAGGGTTGATAGCCCATAAGGAGGAAGAAGGGAGATTGTTTGGTGGCAGAATGAGTCATGGCATTGTGATGGAATTTGGCCATCGGGAGAATGTCGACCCAACTGGAAGGGTTTTCTTGACAAAAGAGGCAAAGGAAGATTTCCAACTCCTGGTTAACGCGTTCAGTCTCTCCATCTGTCTGAGGGTGGTATGCAGTGGAGAGAGCAACGTCGTAATGGAGGAGCTTGGAGAGCTCAAGTGTGAAGGTGGAGGCGAACTGCGGTCCACGATTGGAGATTACACGGTCATGTAACCCGAACCTTGGGAAGACATGAGTGAAAAATAGCTTGGCGACCCCTTCGGCAGAGATGTGTGTGGAACATGGCATGAGAATCACCCCCCGAGTAAGGCTGTGGTCCACCATGACCAGCACAGAGTCCAGGCCTGCCGCTGTTGGGGGAAGGCCTGAGATAAGATCCATGGAGATGTGCTGGAACAGGCAGGTAGCGGTGGTGGCAATTGGGGAAAGAGGGGGCTTCGTTGGGTGAGTGTTTACCTTCATCTGCTGGCAAGGGGCACAGCTGGCAATATATCGGCAGACAAAGGTGGACATCCCAGGCCACCAATAGTCATGGGACAGCAAGGCGAGCGTCTGAGCAAAGCCTGCGTGTCCCCCATGGGAAGAGTTGTGAATGCCGGAGATAAGAGGATGACGACAGTCCTCGGGAATGTAGGTCCAGCCGAGGTAGGTCAGATTGCGGCCATCGAAGGCCCAATCGTCAGGACGGGCCCGGAGAAGAAGTGAGGATCCCTCATGCATTGCCTGAAGGGCAGAGACAACGACAGGATCGGATGGGGTAGAGAGAGCGATTTTATCGGCGATAGTGAGGTCAAGGGACCGGGCGAAGACCTCATCGGGTAGGAGTTGGAGGGCGACATTATCATGAGAGGTGTCGACCTCGTTCTTGTGGGACAAGGCGTCAGCGGGGCCCATGGCGGTGCTGGGGAGATGGGTAAAGGTCAGGTCGTAGTCCTGCAGGAACATTTGCCACCGGGCATGGTGATGAGACAACTTCCGGGGTTTGTGGAAGTAGGTCAAGTTCTTGTGATCGGTCAGGACGGAGATGGGATGGCCAGTTCCCCACAAGTATTGGTGCCATTCCTCAAGGGCCATGATGACAGCGAGTAATTCCTGATCGTAGATGTCGTAGTTCCGCTCTGCAGACCCGAAGGTCTTGGAGATGTAAGAGCAGGGGTGAAGGTCACCGTTGACATCCTTTTGCATGAGGACTCCTCCGGCGGTGGTAAGGGAGGCGTCCATCATAACAAAAAAGGGTTGAGCGATATCGGGGGTGCGTAGGATCGGCTGTTTGAGGAAGGTGTTCTTCAGTGTTCGAAAAGCTCTCTCCTGGTCGGTTCCCCAGGTCCAGGTTGCGCATTTGCGTGTAAGATTGTGAAGGGGTCTGCATATGTCAGAGAAGGCAGGGATGAACTTTTGGTAAAAATTGCAGAACCTGATGAACGATCTGACAGCCTTGACATCTTTAGGTGCAGTCCACTCCTTGATGGCTGCTAGTTTAGTGGGATCCATCTTAATGTTGTCCTTAGAGACAACAAGTCCGAGATATTCAACTTCGGTCATATCGAAAGAGCACTTCTCCAGTTTGAGATAGAGATGTTGCTCTCGGAATCGTTGCAGGACCTTCTCAGTGCGCTCATGGTGGATTTCTGGATCGGAGGAGTGGATGAGGACATCGTCCATGTAGATGACGAGCCAGCCTTCCGCGATGTAATCGGTGAAGGCGTCGTCCATATATGCCTGAAAGGTGGCAGGCGAATTACACATTCCAAAGAACATTACCATCAGTTCGAAGAGTCCGAATGGTGTGATAAAAGCAGCTTTCCACTGGTCTTCAGGTTTGACCAGGACGTTATTATAACCCCATCGAACATCTAACTTGGTGAAGATGGACGATCCTTTGAGCTTGTCGAGGAGGTCAGAGATGTGCGGAAGCGGGTATGCATTCTTGACTGTATGGCTATTGAGATATCTGTAATCCTGGCAAGGGCGGAGTTTCCCATCCTTCTTCACCACAAAGAAGAAGGGAGCCGCCTGAGGTGACGTGGATGGTTGGATTTTTCCATTTGCCAGGTTTTCATTTACGAATTTTCGACAAGCGTTGATTTCGTTGGGGTTGAGGGAGTAATTCTTAGCGCACTTTGGAACGAAAGAGGGGAGCAGTTTTATCTTGTGATCGAAGGGCCAGAATGGGGGAAGTTTGGTTGCTTCTTTGTCAATGAATACGTTGGCGAACTGCTGATACTCTTTTGGAATGGTTTTCGTGATCTTGGCCGTCTCTTGGGCCAGCATAGTCGACAACGTGATCTTTCAGATGTGAGCGGGCATCCTTTCAAAACATGTGAGGTAGGCTTTGGCTAGCCTGTTGTCGACGTCCAGGTCTAGATACCGTAACAGGTATCGTTGCGCTAGGGCTTCCTGACTGTTGCACTTTCTCTTGACCAACGATGGAGGTTTTACAGATACCTTCCGACTACTCCAATCTATCGTTGGGTTTCGGTCTCCTAACCAAGTCATTCTGAGGATGATGCTCTGTTGTTTTCCACTGGAGAGTACGAGGAAGTCCTGATCTTCCTCGTCTTCATCAATCTGGATATGAAGGCAGACCTTATGGGTTATCGTTCCCATCTTGTTAATGGTTCCATCCGCATTAGTAGCAGTGACCGGCCTGGTGAGACGAGTGAATGGCAGTTTGTGTTTCTTGGCGAATACATAGTCAATGAAGCACGAAGTGGCTCCACAGTCTATGAGGGCGGGTGCGGTGACAACGGATTTGCTCCCAACTGGAGAAAGAGAAACTGGGACGAACACAGATTTCTCATTTCTTGATATTATTACAGTTGGGAGAGTAGGAGAGCAAGACGTTGCGGTGAGTCTCCTTTCTAAAAATCCTTTCCAACGCAAATGCGGTTGACTTGTTCGACCTCATAGGTGGCGTGTGGTTCTTCGGCATCTTCATCGTAGCATTCTTTGAGAACCCGAAGGATCTCTTTCCTATCTTTTCGTCCTCCCTCCAGATCAGCAATGTAAGCATCTAGGGGATTGGAGGAGGGGGAGGCACTCGTTTGCACGGTCCTGAACCTTTCAGGTTTCTTCGGGGTAGAAGTCGAGGAAGTAGAGGGGATCGGAGTGGAACTTTTGCGCTGCATGGGCTGTCTGTAGTTTCTATGCCCTGGGTGGTTTCGGCTGATACAGCCGGGTTTGTGACAGATGCAGCAGAGTTGATCTCGGTTATGACGGGCCCGTTCGGGACCGGTGAGGTTGATTCTGTCTACGTCCATCGCGTTGGGGTTGTGTCACGCGGATTGAAATCCTCCTTGACGAAAGTCTCGGAGGTGTTCATGCGCCTGGGTGTGATTACTGGCAGCGGTCATCCATCCATCTAGCGTGGTGGGCTCCGTTCCGCGAAGGATATCTCCAACTAGGGAGTAATGCAGTCCTTGACAGTAGGCATCGTTGATCATGTTCTGATCGACGATGCCAGACAGTCCGAGGAGTAAGTTGAACTGCGTAGTATAGTCTTTGAGAGCCTCGGCGGATAATCCTTTCATGCGGAGGTTGCGGAGCTTTCTTTGGGCGTCCACGGCTTTGTTTTTAGCGGAGAAGGCCTTCTTGAATTCGTCAGAGAAGGTTTGCCAGGTGTCGAAGCCAGGGTGGGTAATAGGTGTGGCGAGTTTCACATTGTATCCTTCAGCGAAAACGCGACCTTGTCCTTCGCCCATCTTTGCAAACACCGTAGTAACGATTTCGGCGTCCTCCATCTTGTCGTGCTTAATCTGGCACCAAGCTGCCATGGCTTGCAGCCACCAGTTAGCATCTTCTACTCGTCCAGAGAAGTCGCGGGGTAGTGACTCTTTGCCCATGTCGTCGTCTTCTGATTCTTCTTCAACATCAGAGTCAATCCTGCGGATGCGTATGTCAGGGTCTGGGATTAATGCTCCTTCCACTGGGAGGGCAGTACCAGACACAGGAATTTTGGTGAGCCTTCTACGTGACTTGGACCTGCTGTCAGGAATTGTTACACCAGCACCTGAGGGTGGGCAACTGCTTGTCGGATTAAATCCGGGCCTGCTGGACTTTTTCGTGGAGTGACTAAGAGATGAAGCGGGTATGGGGGCAAGAGAAGGCGAAGGGGATGATTCTTGAGAGCGTTGTCGCTCGATGCGGGTGGTTTCCCAACGGGCGACTTCGGCAGCTTCTCTTTCAGCGACTGAAAGGGAGGAGGAGCTGGGGAGTCGTCGTTCTTGGATTTGGGCTTCGTTGTCCGCGATCTGTTTGAGCGCTAGTTTGCCTTTCCTGTCTTGTGCTAGGTAGAAAGCACGGTCCTCTGGGGAGAGGTCGTCGTATCCCGAGTCTTCCTCCGTGTTGCCTAGTGGGGAAGCTTAATAGCAACCCCAGTGTAGAAGAGTAGCTAGTTCTTTTGTTACGACGCACACGGTATCTCAGTGGCAAGCCAAAGAGATAGCTGTCGTCGGGACTTCACTGGACAACGTAGATGCAGAGTCTACGGTCCTAAGTCCAGAACTCAGCAAGCAGGTCTTAGGGCGACCTTTAGACCACAAGGAGTGAAGCGAAATCTTGAGTTGTTGAAGACTGAGGGAGCTCCTTGGATGCCAGTAGATACGCATGGATTGCGTAGAACTAGCTGGGGTTTCCAGCCGGTTCCACCAAGGTTTATATAGTGTACACAGGTGGCAGTACACTAGCATGGACCAGGGGCTTGTATCTGCTGGAAGAGGAAAGGGTCCAGCGTATCCTAAAGGGATGCGCTGGAAAGGGAAAGGGAGGACTTCCACAATAGTGTGGTTGAGTCCGAACTGCCAAAAAGGGGCATGCAAGCATGCCAGAAGAAGTGGGTGCGAGGTAGCAATGAGGTTACCATGCGCAAGAAGTATAAATGGAAGTCTGAGGTTCCCATGGGGCCGAGGGGCCGAGGGAACCAAGGAAGAACAAAGGGCGACACCACGTCGAGTGGTGGCGCAGAAAGGAAAACATATGTAAGTAAGAGTAAACAAGAGTAATGCCTCACTGGTACTGAGGTAAGCAGTAAGAGGTTGGCTAACCCTGGGGTTAGGGGTTCACCTGTGGTAATCGTAGAGTAAGTAGTGTCAGGTATTGTACCAGTGAGCGAGGAAAGAAGAAAAAGGGGTAGGGGACCGCTCTACCATAACACCTCTTACCCACCCAGGCTTAGATAGCTGGGCCACCTTCACTGCCGAATTCAAGAAGGCTTTCTCTGCCAAAAACAAATCGGTGGATGCCCAAAGAAAACTCTGAACCCTCCGCATGAAAGGATTATCTGCTGAGGCCCTCAAGGACTATACCACACAGTTCAACTTACTCCTCGGACTCTCCGGCATCACTGATCAGAATATGATCAACGATGCCTACTGCCAAGGACTGTTACATCTGAGACATGACTGGGTTGGACAAAGTCGAAGACAAGGGTGTCTTAGGAATTAAGACGTTCAAAGAAGGTCGTCTATCAAAGACAGAAGTTGAGGGTTCAAAGAATCAGTTTATTAGAAACTGATGTCGAGGGTTCAAAGGTTCCTCCTGTTCGAAGAGATCCTTCATAACAGAAAGAAAGCATCGGCCTTGAAAGTGCAACGATTGACTTATAGAAGTCGTACTCTTCAGCAGTGGTACGATCGACTTATAGAAGTCCAAGGATTTGAAGGGGTTTCAAGGAAACTAGGTAGTATTCCCAGTAGGTCAAAGTTAAGAGACATTGTAGGCTACAATGGGTCTTATATAGGTAAATGGTCTGACCATGACTAAGCGATAGGACCTAATAGAAGTTTAATAGAACAAAAGAAGGTCACTGACTGAGAAGATAAGAAGTTCAGTGAGATAACAGATAAGGAGATAAGAGATAAGGAAGAAGGCTGACTAAGCAAATGGAATCTTCTGGAATTCAGTGGAAGGAATGCTAGTCAGCAGGAGTCGTTCGAAGAAGAAAAGAAAGTCCATAGCGTGATTTGGACACCAGGTCTTTGGAAAGTCTACAAGAGATGCAAGCAGTAGATTGGTTGCACTCAGTAGGGAAGGGTTGTTGGGAACACGAATAGTATAAAGAGGAGAAAAAGAGTAAATTGTAACAAGGACTGCATTACACCTTAGTAGGAGATATTCTTCGCAGAACGGAGCCCACCACACTAGACGGATGGATGACCGCTGCCAGCAACCACACCCAGGCACATGAATGCCTCCGAGACTTCCGTCGAGGAGGATTTCAATCCGCACAACATGATCTCAATGCGATGGATGTAGACAGAATCAACCTCACTGGTCCCGAGCAGGCTCATCACAATCAGGATTGCCTCTGCTTCATCTGTCACAAACCGGGATGCATTAGCCATAACCACCCAGGGCACAGAAACTACAGACAGCCCATGCAGCGCAAAAGTTCCACTCCAATCTCCTCCACTTCCTCGACTTCTACCCCAAAGAAACCTGAAAGGTTCAGGACTGTGCAAATGAGTGCCTCCTCCTCTCCAGACCCCTTAGACGCCTACATTGCCAATCTGGAG
Source organism: Rugiboletus extremiorientalis (assembly GCA_038093855.1). Lineage (NCBI taxonomy): Eukaryota > Fungi > Basidiomycota > Agaricomycetes > Boletales > Boletaceae > Rugiboletus > Rugiboletus extremiorientalis. Next base: position 7,302 of record JBBPSY010000348.1, read on the forward strand.
GGAGGATGGAAAGATAGGAAAGAGATCCTCCAGGTTCTCAAGGAATGCTATGATGAAGATGCCAAAGAACCACACACCACCTATGAGGTCAAACAAGTCAACCACATTTGCGTTGGAAAGGATTTTTAGAAAGGAGACTCACCACAACGTCTTGCTCTCCTACTCTCCCAACTGTAATTGTATCAAGAAATGAGAAATCTGTGTTCGTCCCAGTTTCTCTTTCCCCAGTTGGCAGTAAATCTGTTGTCACCATACCCACCCTCATCGATTGTGGAGCCACTTCATGCTTCATTGACTATGCATTTGCCAAGAAACACAAATTGCCATTCACTCGTCTTACAAGGCCGGTCACTGCTACCAACATGGACGGAACCATTAACAAGATGGGAATGATAACCCATAAAGTCTTCCTCCACATCCAGATTGATGAAGACGAGGAAGATAGGGACTTCCTCATACTCTCCAGTGGTAAACAACAGAGCATCATTCTTGGGATGACCTGGCTAGGGGACCGAAATCCAACAATGGACTGGAGTAGTTGGAAGGTATCTGTAAAACCTCCATCGTTGGTCAAGAGAAAGTGCAACAGCCAGGAAGCTCTAGCACAACAATACCTCTTATGGTATCTGGATTTAGACATCGACAACAGGCTGGCCAAAGCCTACCATACACAATTTGAAAGGATGCCCGCTCACATCCAAAAGATAACATTGTCGACTACGCTGGCCCAGGAAATGGCCAAAATCACGAAGACCATTCCAAAGGAGTACCAGCAATTTGCTGACGTATTCATCAATGAAGAGGCGACAGAACTTCCCCCATCCCAGCCCTTCGATCATGAAATCAAACTACTCCCTTCCTTTGTCCCAAAGCGAGATAAGAACTACTCCCTCAACCCCGATGAAATCAACGCTTGTCGAAAGTTCGTCAATGAAAACCTGGCAAATGGGAAAATCCAACCATCCACCTCCCCCCAAGCAGCTCCCTTCTTCTTTGTGGTGAAGAAGGATGGGAAACTCCCCCCATGCCAGGATTATCGATATCTCAATAGTCATACAGTCAAGAACACCTATCCCCTCCCGTGTATCAGTGACCTGCTCGACAAGCTAAAAGGATCATCCATCTTCACTAAATTAGATGTTTGATGGGGTTATAACAATGTCCTGGTTAAACCCGAAGACCGGTGGAAAGCCACTTTTATCACACTGTTTGGACTCTTCGAGCTGACGGTTATCTTCTTTGGAATGTGTAACTCACCTGCCACCTTTTAGGCATACATGGACAACGCCTTCATTGATTATATTGCGGAGGGTTGGCTAGTCATTTATATGGATGATGTCCTCATCCACTCCTCCGATCCTGAAACCCACAAAGAGTGCACAGAAAAAGTCCTACAATGATTCTGAGAACAACACCTATACCTTAAGCCCAAAAAGTGTTCTTTTGACATGACCGAAGTTGAATATCTCAGACTCGTAGTCTCTAAAGACAACATAAAGATGGACCCCACCAAGCTTTCAGCAATCGAGGAATGGACCGCCCCCAAAGACGTCAAAGCCGTCAGATTGTTCATTGGGTTCTGCAACTTTTATCGCAAATTCATCCCCACCTTCTCCGATATTTGCACACCCCTTCAGGATCTCACATGCAAAGGCACGACCTGGACCTGGAGAATGGACCAGGAGCAAGCGTTTCAAACGCTTAAGAATGCCTTCCTCAAACAACCTATTCTGTGTACTTCCGATGTATCTCAACCCTTCTTTGTCATGACAGATGCCTCACTCACCGCCGCTGGCAGTGTCCTCATGCAAAAAGATGTCAATGGTGACCTCCACCCCTGCTCCTATATCTCAAGGACCTTCAGGTTGGCAGAGTGAAACTATGACATCTACGATCAGGAGCTACTGGCGGTTATTATGGCCCTGGAGGAATGGCGGCAATACCTACAAGGGACTGGTCATCCCGTCTCCGTCCTGACTGATCATAAGAACTTGACTTACTTCCACGAACCTCGGAAGTTGTCTTGTCACCATGCTTGATGGCAGATGTTCCTACAGGACTACAACCTGACCTTTACCCACCTTCCAGGCACGGCAATGGGACCTGCGGATGCCCTATCTTGGAAAGACAATGTTGACACCTCCTCTGACAATGTCACCTTGCAACTCCTTCCCGACGAGGTGTTCTCCCACTCTCTTGACCTCGCCATTGCTGACAAAATTGCCACTTCCACCCCCTCCAACCCGGTGGTTGTCTCCGCCCTCCAGGCTATGCATGAAGGCTCCTCACTCCTTCTCCGGGCACATCCAGACGATTGGGCATTTGATGGCCACATTCTTACCTACCTCAGATGAACTTATGTTTCCAAGGACTGTCACCAGGCCCTTATCTCCAGTATTCACAACTCCCCCCATGGTGTCCATGCCAGCTTTGCCTGGACATTGGCCTTGCTCTCACACGACTATTGGTGGCCTGGGATGTCCATCTTTGTCCGCCGGTATATTGCTGGCTGTGCCCCTTGCCAGCAGATGAAAGTTAATACTCACCTGACGAAAACCCCCCTCTCCCCGCTCCCCACCACTGCGATCCGCCCGTTCCAACACATCTCTATGGATCTTGTCTCCGGCCTTCCCCCAACTGCAGCAGGGCTGGACTCTGTGTTGGTCATGGTGGACCATGGCCTTACCCAGGGGGTGATTCTCATGCCTTGCTCCAAAAACATCTCTGCCAAAGGGGTCACCAAACTCTTTTTCACTCATATCTTCCCAAGGTTTGGGTTGCATGACCATGTTATCTCCGATTGTGGACCGCAGTTCACCTCCACTTTCACGCTTGAGCTCTCCAAGCTCCTACACTACAATGTCACTCTCTCCACTGCATATCACCCACAGACAGACGAAGAAACTGAACGTGTAAACCAGGAGTTGGAAACCTTTCTCTGCCTCTTTTGTCAGGAAAACCCTTCCAGTTGGGTCAACGTTCTCCCAATGGCCGAGTTCCATCACAACGCCATGACTCATTCTGCCACCAAACAATCTGTTACACTTGTACTTCAATACTAGCGTAGAACTTGGTAAAGTGCAGCGACAGAAGTTCCCTTTGGTCTGAAGGGAATTTCGGAGGTCGTAGGGTCAAGGGTTCGTCCTTATCTCAAGACTATGGTTTTGAGACAAAGAGAAAGCATGCACTTCAAAAGTGGCACGATCGACTTATAGAGGTCCAGGGGTTCAAAGGGATTTCGAAGGACTACTAGGTAGATTCCAAGTAGGTCAAAGGTAGGAAAATACAAAGAGGTAAACGACGGGTTTATATACGTTTCAAGAATGAAAAATAGAACATCGTAGAAGGTTATGGAAGGTGGGGGAAGGATTGCTGACCGAGCAAATGATGAGTAAAATCGGTGGAAGGGAGGTTGGTCAGCAATAAAGATAATGACTAAGAGAAAAGTACAGCCTCTTGGTGAGTCGACATGAGGCTTAGTAATACATGGAGAAATAAAGGAAAAAATGAAGAAACAGCGAATCATAACACAATCACCCTTCTTCCTCCTTATGGGCTATCAACCCCACTCCTACCCGAAGATCAGACCCACGTTCATACCAGCACCGGCCGACTGCCTCTCCCTCCTCAGTACTGCAAGGGATGAAGCAAAGGTCACTCTGGAAAATTCCCAACGAATCATGGCATCCCGATCACATCGAAAATTTGAACCCTGGAAGAAGGGCGACCACATTTGGCTGGAAGCAACCAATCTTCCCTTATTGTCCAACCGGAAGCTCTCCCTGAAAAGGCATGGCCCTTCATCATGAAGGTCATTTCCACTCTTGCCTATGAATTGGAACTTCCTCATTCGTGGTGAATACATCCAGTGTTCCACGCCTCCCTCCTTTCCTTTCGTTGAAACCAATGAACACGGCCCCAACTTCTCCTGACCACTGCCAGATCTGGCACAATTAGAAGAAGATTATGAATTAAGCCATATCATTGGCCATAAAGGGAAAGGAAGAACACAGCATTATTTGGCTGCCTGGAAAGGATATCCTATCTCCAAGGTAACTTGGGAATCTGAACCAAACTTTGCCAATGTCAAGGAGATCCTCCAGGAGTATAAAGACCTGAAGGGTCTTTAGGGCTCCACCATGTCCCAACCCTCCTACTGCCACCAGATAGCAGCAGCGCTCAGAACCAATGCCTTCACCCTTGCCTATCTCCATCATACGTTTATCACTGTCAAAGACATCGAGGTTGTCCACCCTCGTGTCCCTGTAACCAAGAGCAAACTATTGAAAGAGATTGACCATGCCATTGCCCACCACACCAGCCACAGCTGCTTCTGCAGAGACCAGTATTGTCCCATCCATACCCCATACTAGTCAATGGCTAATGAGCTCCCCAACCTTGACGTACCCATCGAGCCCCCTGTCCGCATCCACCACCTTAGTCCCCACCTCCGACGAGTCATCTTCTCTGTCACCATCCAGACCTGCTCCCTTGACCAGTATGTATGCCACCACTGGGCACTCTCCACCAGTGTCATCCTCTTCCAGCTTGTCAAGCTGTTCTGATGTGTCATCCTGGTCAGGATCCTCTTTTCAAACAACGACGCTAGATACAGGAGTGGTCCCAGAGACTCCGGCCTCTCAGAGGTTCTCTTGGCAATCCGAAATGGAGTTTTGGACCTCCTCTACTCGGCAGGCTTCGCCACCCTCGTCAATGACATTCCCCCAGCTGATATAGCCTTCATCACCTGTCCTATACTCATGGCCGCCACCCCCACCAAGTGGCACCAATACCTCTCCCCCTCCATCGTCTTTCCTTGCCCCAGAGTCTACCAGGGAGAACAGGCCTCAGGAGAGAATGATCGCTGATCCACCCCTTCTCCTCATCCCGTACCACCCCCCATCACTTTCTGGGATCAGGTTGGACCCTCCACCAAGACCACAGAAGAAGAGACGATGCGGCCGTCCACCCCCTTTCCCACCCTTGCCAACACTGTCAAAAGGGTCATCACTTCTCACGAGTCTCAAGCCGTTTCTCCCACCTCCTCAACCCATGCGACAGTTGAGTTTGAGACAGGAGACGCCCGGGGACCTATCACCAGGAAACAATTCAATTCCTTTATCAGTGGTATCCTCAATGACCTCACGAGGGACCTTAACAACCTCCAGGTTGTGACGCCATCCCCACTGCTGCCTTATCCTGACTGCCCAGTGTGACCCTTGTTGGGTCCCATACGCCCCCTTCAGTTCACCCATCCCAAACAACACCCTGATCCCTCCTCTCCCTGTTGTCTCCACCACATCGGCGTCATCACTTCTCTCCGCCAACTTCGTGAGAGACATACCACGCCCACCTCCCATCCCGATCATGACCCTATCGCCACAAACCCCTCTTCCCCACCTGGGATCCATGTCGCCCCCATGGACCAATGAGGAAATTGCTGCTGTTTTAGATGTTATGAACATGGACATGTGCGCCGCAATTGTCCCCTCAGAGACAGTGATGACTCCAACAACATGCTTCCTGTCCCACCTCACCTCGTCTATCAACAGAGCGACCCTCACTACACTGCCACCTCTTCCACCTCTTCTGATCTATCCTGGGGAGGAGAGGACTATGAGGTTAACGAGGGTGACATGTCCAGACCTGACAGGGACTAGTGGACTACAGGGGTCGTCCACCCTAGGAGAGGGTAATGTTATGGTAGAGCAGTCCCCCAGTCCTTTTTCTTCCTTTCTTGCTCACTGGTACAACACCTAACCTACGATTACCATAGGCAAACCCCTAACCATAGGGTTAGCCAACTACTTAACGCTTACCTCAGTACCAGTGAGGTTTCCCTTTGTTTGTTCTTACTTACATATGGTTCCCTTTCTGTGCCACTGCCCATGGCAGTGTCGCCCTTGGTCCTTCCTTGATCTCCGCGGCCCCTCAGCCTCCATGGATACCTTGGACTTCCATTTATATCTCTAGCACATTGCAGCCTCATTGCTGCTGCACACCCACTTCTTTCGGCATGCATGCATGCCTCTTTTGTCTCTTCTCACTCAACTGCCCAGATGCGGAAGTGAACCCTTTCCTCTTCTGACATATCCCTTTGGGGCATGTCAGACTCTTTCCTCTTCCAGCAGATACACATTCTTGGTCCATGCTAGAGTACAGCCACTCCTGTATGGTATATAAACCTTGCTGGAGCTGCTGGAATCCCCAGCTAGTTCTACACAATCCATGCATATCTACTGGCACTCCAGAGAGCTCTTAAGTCTTCGACAACCTCAAGACTTAGCTTCGCTCATCTGTGGTCTAAAGGTCGCCCTAAGACCTGCTTGCTGAGTTCTGGACTTAGGACCGTAGACTTCCATATCTACATTGTCCAGTGAAGTCCCGATGACAGCTATCTCCTTGGCTTGCCACTGAGATACCATGTGCATCGTAACATCTACTCAGTGGGTTTTGCCACCCTCATCAACAACATTCCCCCAGCTGATATGGCCTTTATCACCTGCCCCATACTCATGGCTGCCACCTCTGTTGAGTGTCACCAATACCTCTCCCCCTCCATCATCTTTCCTTGTCCCAGAGTCTAACAGGGAGGAAACACCATGGCCCAGGACAAACGATGACATACCCCTTCTTCTTGTTCCGTACCACCCCCCATCTCCTTCTGGGACAGAGTCAGATCTTCCATGACGTCCGAAGAAGAAGAAGAAGAGATGATGACATGCCCAGCTACCCCCTTCCCCAATCTCACTGACACCATTGAGCGGGTTGTCACAACCAATGAACTCTGCCCCGTCTCCCCCACCTCCTCCACTGGAGCCACTGTCAAATTTCATATGGATGACACCCAGGGACCAACTGGCATGGAATGGTTCAACACATTCATCAGAGGGCTGCTCAATGAACTCATATGGGACCTTAACGGCCTCTGGGTCACTACACCATCCCCACTGCCACCTTATCCCAACCATCCAGTGCCACTGTCCTCTGGCCCCATATGATCGACCCATCCCCAGTCACTCCCTAACCCCATCTCTCTCTGTCATCTCTGCCACATTGGTGTCATCACTTCTCTCCACCAACTTTGTGAAGGGTCTCCCCCATCCGGAACCCATTCCTGTTGTCACACTCCAACCACTACTTCCCCAGCTCCCCCTGGCATCTACAGTGAGGTGCAAAACTGTTACAATGTTTGGTACTTTTGGATTACACATGGTGTGGTGCTGGAGGGTGTGGGAAGTTCGCTTAGGGTTGGTGGGGGCGTGGGAACCAA
>JBBPSY010000349.1:0-14564 GCA_038093855.1 Rugiboletus extremiorientalis
CCTGCTGAAACTTTGTCGAACCCCCCTTCCAATCTCAAGGTATTCCCTTGCTTGCTACGTTTCAACCCAATTCTTCTGACAGATATCTATAGCATGTCTCGATTCATCACCGGTCCTGAGTTCTACCGTAAACCCCCGTGCCATGTCATCGTACGCAAGGACTTCACGCTCTTCACCTCACCCACCTCACCCTACGACCCACCTCACCCGTCTGATGACCTGAGCTGTGAACCTGAAGGCGTATCTCGCGCCGATCCCTTTGTCTTTCGGGTCAACCTGGCCAAGTACCCTCAGTTTGCGTTCATTCCCAAGAACGTCCAGTTTGTAGGGCCCCTCCTTGGTCGGTTGGCGAGGATCAAGATTGTACAGAACAACGAAGGTCGATATGCTCTCGATCCCGAACTTTGTACCTCGTGGCGATGGCTGGAGCATACCTTAACAGCTGCAATCTCCTGTCTGTCTGCCGGGTTCTTGCTGCCCATGGGTGTCGAATTTCACGAATACCCTATTGAAGTTGGATACAAAAAGTCGTACAAAAGCCAGAAGAATGCGTGCAGAATTGCCCATGTCACTAGAGAGACTTTCGTCATTCTGGTCGGGCTCTTTTCCATGTTTTACTCCTTCCGTGCCGAGCGTCATTTTCGCTACACCGTCCTCCCCAACTCGACCAAACACCCTAGCCCGCAGAGCCTGATCAAGAAGCATTCTACCATGTCTGATTCAATCATCCAGGACCTTATCGACATGCATTCCCTACTGGGCGCTCGCATCGGCCTCCTTGTGGCTCAGTGTCCCTGGTTTGACATATTCCAGGATGCCCTCATCTACGCTGGTGTCAGCTTTTGGGTGCTATGGCCAAAAGCACACCCAAACCTCGTGGAACACCTTCGCCACAAATATCCAAAATTCCAGCCTATCTCGAGGTACATCCCAGACCACGAGGTCCTCACGCGATGCGTCCTTCTTCTGCAAAAAACTCAGTGGCCTAGTGTTTCAAGCGCTCAGTTGCCCATGGTGGAGAGGAGGGAGGCCCAGCCTACCGTGGAAGACGCTCCTCCACAGATCTCAGAAAACGACTTTCAGCCCATTCCCTGTGCCCAACAGTCCACAGAGACTTTACAACAATTTCTCGCTCGACGCGCCGCAGAGGAAAGGTTGTTGAGGGAGAAGGCATCCCCTGATGAGCTGCAAAAGTGGGCAAACCGATTACATGCCTTGAAGAAAAAATCCTGGTCGAAGAAATCCAAGGTCTATTACTGGCAGAAAGTTGGCGGTGTCCGACGGAGAACCTACGTGGATCACTCCCAGGTCACACACTACTGGTATGATACGGCTGAGTCTGAAGACAGGACCGACAATCAGCGCAAATATAGCGCTGTGTTTGACGAATGGGATATCTGTACTGAGTTTGATGTTGAGGAATCTCACCTAACAGATGCCCCTGTCAATCACGAAGAAGCCCCTGCCGCTCGCTCTTCTCACCTCCCTCCACCGTCTTCCTCTCCCGAACCAAGTGCATCCCTTCCTCCACCATGCCAGCCTCTTCCCCCTGATCATAACGATCAAGGATTGCTGGTTGACCACGGTATTGGAGTCGCCGACGCCGAGGTTATCACCCCTGCTGTGGATGCGCTCTTGTACGAGCGTTATGGCTTCGACGTTGAATCCATCGCGTTTGACCTCAAACATGGCGAGCTGAATGCCCTCCCTGACGCACTCTCTCTTGACCAAGTTTCACGCATCCTTATGGAGAAAAACGCCGTCACCTCATCGTCGCTCTTGAGTGCAGTGCAGCATGTGGTCACCCTTATTGACCGCAACATGGAGATCCCCAGCCACTACTGGGACTTGCAGAATGGCCAGCTCTCTGAGGGCAACCCTGGATATTTTCAATTTACCCCTCTCAAGCTTACTGCTCCTGGATCAAATCGTACTCTCGAGGGATACACGGTCAACCCTACATCAAGCCGCTACCTCCGGCCATGGGTCCTTGTTTTGGAGTCGTCCATCGCCGCTACGCAATGTATCCGTGAGGGTTGGGGCCCGTCCTTGGAGGATGTGGTTTGCAAGGCCTGTGACCTGGGCTTTAGAACCCACCTGTTTTTGGTCACTAGCAGCAGTTCGCTCCCCCCTCCCTCTCCTCCTCCTCTGATATTTGGTCGCCGGGAGAGAGATGAGGGCTTCAAGCCCTCCCATTTTGACTTTCACGCCTACCAATCGATTGTCCAAGTGTTGGCCATGCAGCCTCGCTTCCGGGCTGCGCTTTTGCGTGGAGGAATTTTGGGACGCATCTGCTCCCCTTATATTTCTGTCGAGGAGGTTACACAGGGTCCATCTCCGGATGCTCTACGGTATGGTTTACGCTGGCACGCAGGCGGCACAGACGCTTTCTTTATAGAGGATTTCATATCAGAGGAAGAGATACAGCTCCTGTGTGGGTTTTGGTACGTTGACAGCTGTAAGTCTTTCTCCTTGTTTGCGATTCTGTAACACCCACGGCATCCCAGGTCGTGCAAGCGGCCGACAAGGCCAATTCAAGACCTTTTCATTTTTTCCCACCCCCGACGTTTGGGAGAAGTCAGGGATTCACATGGGAGCTTGGTCTAACTCTGCTGAGGAGAAATTCCGCAGTATGATTGAGCAACTTGACCCTGAGCCCAATGCAACCTCGGCGAAACCCATTCCCGTTCCTGTTAGGTCGAATGCGGACTGGAAATCACATTTACGGCACAACATCAAGCAGAGCAAGAGGTTCTTGACTTACGTAGAGACTGCCGCTGCCACATTCTTGTCTTCACTTTAGTGTGCATCGTTTTTTCCTTTGTCTATCCCCCTCATCTACTCCATCTATGTGTGAATTCGCTCATTTTCCATCGGCTGCCACCTCGACCTGCGTTTGTATGCGACGAATATCCCTTCAACAATTGAGCTTGAAAGACTCACTTGACGTTTAATATTGTTTTCTTGGTAATGTTTTAGCAGGTCCCAAGGCAAGCCTTCAAATCCACAATGCGGGCACTGTGACCGTCCGCATTCTTCATTGATGTGCAAAGCCACCTCTGAAAACGCGCCAAGTTTCTTACTTCAGGTTGGTTGAGATCCTGGCCGAAGGTATCATGTACCAGCTTTTCGTTTTCATTGTCTTTTGCCTTCACACGGCGCTCTAGTTTACGAACCCCATTTTCCAAGGAATCGAAGCAGCAGAGGCAGGCGGTTTTGACGGACACGATAGTAAGGGGTTGCTGTACCCCGCTCTCCTACCCAACCATTCTAGCCGCAGCCCTCTTTTTTAATTAATCTCGAAGCCGATATGCTTCCTTGGATGCTACCCCACCACTCTTTGCTCACATACCGCTTTTAGCATCATCACCATCACCTCCACGCTTGCATCGGCGTTGTTTATCCTTGCCTTGCTTGCGTTTCACGCTAGCAATGTACTTGACCGCTTCCTTCATTTTATCCATTTTGCCTTGCTTGTGTCCCACGCATCAAACTCTCTAGACCCAGGTTACTTGTCTCATATGTGCCTGAATATATGCGGGCTTATTCAACCACACGTGGATCCTGGACCCTCACCGGCACCGCTCGATCGTTTACAAAATAATTCAAACCATACGACGCCCTATGCAGACCCTTTGCAGCCAGTAGAACTAACTTCGCAACACCCTTTGTCCCTCAAGGGACATTAGCAGCGGCTTCGCCTCCTCCACCAGGCGCTGCACTCGGACTCTATACCTGAGGCCTGAACTTGATGACGAACAGCTGCATGCGACGCAATTGATGCTCGGAGGACATGGCGTGTAAATTACGGGTACAGCTGGTATGACGTGTCTTTGTGACATGTGGATCAGCTACAGCTCTATTAGGAGCTGGAAAGACGCATTTGTTGCGTCGGGTCTGTGAGGCCCTCATTTATAAGCAAGGGCATCGCCCCTCTGTAGCCATCACTGCCAGCACAGGAACAGCAGCTTCAAGAGTCCACGGTGGGTCTACCTCTCGAATCCAATGCAAGTCATTCCTGACATTCCCTAGGGAAAACGTTCCATTCTTGGGCCGGTTTCAGCAACCCCAACATGGTCATAGACGACGCCGTGGCCAAGGTCGGCTCGAAGTCAACCCGCTCTTGCTCGACGAGAGTAAGCCCCCCTAGTCGTCTGACAGGCCCATCCTTTTCAACCCCATGGCATCCATGATCGATGCAAGGTATCTCGACCTTATTGACGCCGTCCCTTGTCGGATACGGGATCCAGCGCCCTTTTTGGTGGAATTCAGGTGCGCATGCCGGACAATGCCTTTAAATTCGATCCTGATTGATCCAGCTGCCTAGCTCATTAGCCCAGGGGACTTTTTTCAGCTTCCCCCTTGTACCAGGGATAACGGCCCTGCCAGCTCACATCGCAGAAAATAAAGAGGCGGTAAAGGAAGAACACGACCACCTAACAGACGCCACAGCAATCTACAGCGGCGGCTCGGCGATCAAAGGAGGAGTAGACGGCGCCGCAGTCCTCCTCAAGCCCAACAACCGACCCCGCACCCTACGCTACCATCTGGGCAGAACCACGGAGCACGCAGCTCATGAAGCTGAATCTCACCCTCGCTGCGCGCCTAGCGATCAGTAGACTACGCACCACCACCTGAGCAAAAAAGACGTCGAGCCACGCTGGGTACCCAGTCACAAAGACATCGCCAGCGAAACGGTAGACGCGCCAGCCGAGGAAGCTGCGCAGGATCTATCAAAGACAAGCCCAAAAGCGCGACTACCACCCGACCTCCGCGGAAATAAACTACTGCAAAGCCTTTCCGCCATCAAACAACAACACCGGCTAGTCACGACGCAGCGATGGAACCGTACACGGGAATCCTCCTCACACCACCCCCTTATCTCTAAGATAGACACAAACCTACTAGCCGGCTCCTTCCTACAGCTCGCGGCCGTACGGAAGAAACGTCACGCAACAGTCACCATCTGGCTATGAACCAAACACGACAGCCTCAACGGTCAGCTGCACAAAATAAAAAAGTCCAACGGATCCAACTGCCCACACTGCCCGAATGAAAAGAAAAGCGGCAGCTACAACTCGGTATATCAGGCTCAATAAATGTCGGCATAGACCTGCTATCATATATACTTCGGAATACCGGCCCTATATGTATATATATAGTGGTCAGTAGGGCTATTAAGGGTCATTGGGGGGATCATGCGATTTGGCCACGTGTTTGACCGTTCGTCGAGTTATCTATCTAGCCAACCCGACGCTTCACCGACAGACTATTTGATCAGCCGCTAGTAGCTAGCTGGCGGACCCCTTCCCTAACTTAACTTACCGGTTGACTCAACAACTCCACGACCATGTCATACCAAACTACTGCTTGAACTTCTACTGGGCCAACCAGACCTCTTGAGCCAGCTACCTGACACCTCCTTTATGTAAACCTGCTGCCTGACTGAACCCCCAGCCGATTTACCACCCCACCTCACCGACGGCTTACTAGTAACACCTGACCGACTCACTGATATTACCCGGCAACCTGGCCCCGCCCTCGCACTGCGTTTACAAGCAGGGGTATGGTATCCGCGCCATGCATTGACTCTCGGATTCAGTTGCCGTTAGTTTAACGGTGCATTCAGCTTGGTATATTTCAGGTTGCTGAAAACTTTTCCTCTCATTACAGCAACCTGCTGAGGGTGTTGGAATGCCGAGAGTTTTACATACAGCCACCCAACCTTCGTATGTTACTGGGGCTAATCTGTAAGTACAAATGTACTAGAGTATTCTATAGGAATAATTGATTCGATCGAAATTAATTGGGGTTTAAATTTTTATTTATACAAAGCTAATTCTCGAAGAGTCTCACAACGAAGGGTTGTGCCCGTGCCCCGGCGGTTGCCACCTGTGGCCACGCTCGTCTGCGTCATTCTTTGTCATGCCTCCTGACTCCCACCTCTAGCGGGACAATGGTTCAGGGGAGCTCCTTGCTCCTCTCTGACCTGCTCCCATTATCCCGCTAGGTGGGTTTGTGTTTCTAGGCATATCTCGCCCCAATTTCTGACCTGCTCCCATTATCCCACTAGCACTACTGTTCTGTATCGCCACCGTTTTTTCGTGGCTTTTGTCGTTTTACTCCCATCACTCTGTTTCCATACTAATCTGTACCTTATCGCGTTTGTGGTGATTCATGTTTCAAGGTCGTCTCCATACGCAATTCCATCTGAGTTTCACACGTTGCTCAGCACGTGCGGAGCTCGATTTTGCCTACTATCCCTGCTTGCTCCAGGCATTGAAGACGAATTAGACCAGCCATATCGGTACATATAGTAGTGACCGGTTTGTTTGCACTTATGTACACAATTGGTCTCCCACGACCTAAAGGGGTGATACCTGCCAACCAAGGTGATTGAGGAAGCCTCGTGGCACGTCGCTTGCACCTTCAACTTTTGCTACCATCCAGAGCTGTCTGCTCTCGTCCGTCCTTTCTATTGTCTGGCTATTTTCATTCTTCGATTCATGATGTCGAGCGTGGGAAATGATGTGTCACAGTTCCTCTGGGCCGCTGTCGACCGCCCATCCTATCGCTTTACCGCAAGTGACCTTTGAGCGAGACGTCCACCTTTACCCTATAACAATTCCTTTGCAGCCCCGTTCTTTTCAAACCCGACCGGACCAGAACCCCCCTCGACAAACAGATGTAGATCCTCTTATCAAACAAGAGATGAAAAGTCCGATTGTCAGCCGAGACATAGATCCCCTCAGCGTCTTCCCTTACAAGGCTTTGCCCCAGGACTTCAAGAACCCCAAACATTACCTAGGTAAAACCCCCCGCGAAGTACTTGGAAAGCTTCTCACGGTGATGACTGCACGAAACCTGTATGTTGGTGGTAAATGGCAATGCTCCAGCGGTGATAAAGACCCTGAGAGGTCAGTTGCTGGACTGTTCGACAGCGTGAGTTTTAAACTGGAATGGGGATCACGAAGCTAACCAAGCGGTACATTAGGTACTCTCGCGAGCTTATAGGATGGTAGGCGATGTTCCGGGTGTGCACTGGCGGCCACACATGAACTCTGTCGGTGAGAGCATCAGAAAACCCGACGTCATCCTTGTCCCAAACGGGTTTGAGGATGCTGATCGTGTCCCTGCCAGCGCAATGTATGCCTACTGCGAGGTTAAGAAAAACTCCTCCGTATCCCTGGAGACAGCTGCCCTCATCCAGATGATTGAACTGGCTGGCCTCGTCACGACATCGCAGATCGGCCGCCGCTTCTACATCTGCATGTCGTTGTGTGGCCGGCAGCTCACCCTGGGCTGTTTCATTCGGGGCCTCTATGCATTCACGAGACCTTTCGACATCGATGAGAACCCCACCCTGTTCCTCCATATCCTTCTCAGCCTCAGCGCAGCCGAAGACAACAATATCTGGACAGGCTTTGGCGAAAAACCCAAGAAGGGGGGACTCACATATGAGCGCCCCATCGACCTCAGCAACGATGTGGTTGCCTATACAAAATTTCCACTGTTCCAAGCCTTTGGTATAGCTGGGAAAGGCACCGTCGCATCCGCCGTCACCTATGATCTTCCGGATTCTCAGAAAGAACTTGATGGTGTCCTCAAGGAGTGTTGGGTCCTTGAGGAGTGGCCAGACGATATCAAGATCAATGAGGAGCTGAATACCCGCACACCTGCACCCATTCCCGAGCAAGACAAACACGTTTTTGGAAGGGCCGACGCATACGGGATCTTTTCTCGATGCGAGAAGCCGGCAACTGAGGTTGATTGGGACTCATCACAGCACCTTCCAGGCATACCTATCTCGACAGAATGGAAGGCTGCGACACACCGGATGCCTAGCGACCTCCTTCATGATGCTGACGCGTGGGCTACGGAGGATTCGTACGTTATGAAGCCAGACACGACGAAGAACATAGCAAGAAGGTTTCGGGTGATGACAGACTCCAAGTCAAAGGACCTGCGGTATGAGCCACGCAAGCGCATCTACGTTTTATCTCGCACCCACGGCATTCCGATCCAATACTTTTCATGCCGCCGGGAGTTCCTGAATGCATTCATGGGGGTTCTTTTGGGTGGGTCAGCATTGTTCTCATAAGGCCAAGGGGTCACTGATGTCTAAACATAGGCCACTTCAACGGAATGCGGAAGGGAATTCTCCATTGCGATGTCAGCGTGGATAACGTGTGGATCCGGATCGTCGCACGCGCTCTTGAGAAGGCTATCCCTGACTTCCAAGGACAGGATCCTATGCGAGCAGGTATGTTGGGTGATTGGGGCTCAGGGATGGACTTGCTGGAGAACGGGAGCGAGTCCAAGTTGGGAGCTGTTACTGTAAGATGTTCTTAATCAGCATGCTCTCACCTGCCCATGTTTTCACCCAGGGCACATTACCTTACATGGCCACGGAACTCCTCTCTAACAAAGGTCGACTTGGCAAGCTGAAGCACACGGCTTTCCACGACCTCGAATCCATCTTCTGGGTTCTGTGGTCACTGTCAGTCACCCAGGCTGGCCCTTACGACACGTTGAGGGAGTGGGCTGACCCTACCCAGGTCGAGCACGTTGTTACTTCTCCCGCTTCTCCTACTGCCCTTGTGCCGCCGGGCGCACACACTGCATCCTCTGTGACACCGGTGGTGGTTCCCACAACAAACTTGCCAGCAGCAGAAGCGTTCATGGGGTATACGCGCCGTGCCCGGGATTCCAACGACTACCCTGTTCCTGCATGGCTGACGGACGCGAATCACCCCTGTACCATCGACGAGGTTTATCTATGGAAGACCTCTGCGAATGAGGATCATATCTTGAAACCCATCAGTCCCTACTTCCTTCAAGGGGAAGGCGGTGCAGCATTTGGGAGGGGAATCCGGAAGCTTCATCAATTCTTCAGGCGCCAGGACACCCCTCGTGATGAGATGATTACCCACAGGAAATTCCTCGACATCTTGAAGGAGATGCGAGATGCCATCGGTGTCGGTGAGGACATTCCAACGGCGAAGGCGGTGCAAGCAGGTCGGGAAAGGTATGACAGGTGGATGAAGGACAGGCAACAGTTTGTCGTCCAATACGCTACATCTACTAATTACAGGGCAAGATCTACAGGAAGCAAGCGTACGAGGGATTCTGAAGTGGGAGACAGAACCACAGGCACCAGCTTGAAACGGTTGCGTCCATCAGAGGCCTCTTGATGACTCCCAACACTATGCACCTTTTCGGCAAGACTAGTGGGTCCATTGATTTAGGCGATGTGGTCCTCTTTTCCTTTGGATTGCTGTATTTCGCCCCGCTTCTTTTCTCGGTATACGACCATCACACGTACATCAGTCTTGCATATGTGTACCAAGTATCTCGTAATAGTTACAGAAATTGACTGCTGTCCCTGGTCACAGACCGACAAAACTCCACGTCCTGGCGAGCTGCCCTTTTACAGAACGCCCCAGACCACCCCACTTCATTGTATCCCTCGTGCATACACGATCATCGTTCTCCATGATCTCGCATGCTGAAGCCCCTTGGAAAGGAAAGCGCCTTAACCGAGTCCCAGCTATCTTGCACCACCAAGTATATAACTTACCCTTCAAGTTGGCTTGAAAGCTTGGGCGCTGACACCGCCCGCTAGGAACTCGGGACAAAAAGCGGGCAGCGACGGGGTCGGGTGTACTCGGGCTGCCGAAGCGGTCATGTAGGGGGGAGGATGAAGGATCGGGTGCCAAGCGGTGTAGGTATAGAGAGGGGTGCAACCAGGGGGGGGTAAAGTTGCATGGTGGGGGTTTGTGCTGGTTAATAATTGGGCTCAGATGCATGGCATTAGCCTGAGTTCGTCATGTACCATGTGTTAAAAATGAACGCCCCTTCCTGGAAACGCAGTGAGTTTTAAATAAAGCGCTTGTAAAAAATTGATTTGAAGAGCTTTCTAGGGACGTATAAATGCCCCCTTATTTCAACTTTGTGCAGTTATGGTGGCGTACCACGTCGAGCGTACTGCACAGGATGAGGACCACCAGCGAAGCACGGGCCTCGAGATGGCCGAGAAGGTCGCAAAGGTGGTCTTACAGCACTATTCTTTGAAAATGTACGCAGGATATAAAGAATACATGGATAACCCGGAGGTATATTTAACGAGCAAGAGAGAAGAGGTGAGGGTATATGATATATTAAAGGACTTTAAGTACACTGTATAGGGTGCGGATCCATATGTTTCTACACCCACAGTTTACACGCACCACATTTCACGCTTGATGCTGGAGAACAAGGGATTTGCGAGGCCATTTATAGACAGATGAGGGGATGCTATGTCAGGCGGTGTCTGTTTGTTCAGGCACATGTCGGTCGGAGTCGGTCAGGTATATGTCTATCGAGAGCATGTCGGTTAGAGAGTCGATCCTTATCAGGAAGTCGGTCATGGATACGTCGGTCAGTAATTAAATCGGTCAGAGAATCGGTCAAGTACGTGTCGGTCGGTAAAGGAATTGGTCAGGTATTGGTTGGTCAGGTATATGTCTGTCAGAGTCGGTCAGGGGTATGTCGGCCAGTAAACGAATCGGTCAGGTATACGTCGGTCAGCCAAAGAATCTGTCAGTAAAACTATCGGTCACGTATATGTCGGTCACCAAAAGAATCGCTCAGAGAATTGGTCGGGTAAATGTCGGTCAAAGAGTCAGCCACGTATATATCAGTCAGAGAATCGGTCAGTTATTGGTTGGTCGGGTATATGTCGGCCAGAGTCGGTCAGGCGTATCATTGACCCGTGACTGACTAGGGCTAGCCCTGACCGACTCCTGACTGACAATCTCGACATCCTGTGCAAGGTTTACCAGCATTGGTTCGTAATATAAGTCGCACATATATACACAACTAACATTTTTGACAAAATTTATTACTTAAACAGCGGTTAGAGGTGACAGCTAGCCAACGTCTGACGAGCCGTTGGGACTTGTAAAGTCAGCCAATGTTCTTACTATATTTGGTATGACTTTGTTGTCACGTGATTTAATAATAGCTGCCCGCCGCACGTGAGAAAGAGGCGGGATGGAGGGCGGCAGATGGACTGGCGGGAGGATTGGCGGGAGGTTCAATCTCCGCTTGGATTTGCCGTCGGCATGAAGAGCGTGCCGAATGGGTGTCTGGACGTTCGGACACGTGGAAGTTCGGAAAATTCAATTTCGTGACTTTTTGAGGTTTTACGTCGTTTTGGTTCCTCTCCAGCACAACACAAACCATCGACGCGCTTGGTAGCCCCACTACCTTGTCTCACAAAGTAGTCAGCTCTCTGAATAGACCTCTGCGCACGCGTCCTGAAACGTCCTGCTGCATCAGAGGCAAAAAGTCACGGAATTGAATTTTCCTAGAGGTTAGTCCGTGCATGAGAAAGCGAGGTGGCGGCATCCTCTTGTCTCTCGCCACCTCGCTCCGTCAACTCGCATTGCTGCAACCGCGCAGCACCACTGCGCTCCTTTCTTTTCGCCTCCGCCCGTCCCTTTTCTGCTTTATTATCCATCTCGCAACATGAACGACCCGAACCTTGCACAAGCCCCGGACTACCTCACAGCCGACTACCAAGTGGAACGTCAGCCTTTCATTGACGCGGGCCTCACCGATCAACAAGCAGCGGACGCCCTCGGTAACCTCTGGGCGATAAGGACAAAAGCCCTATGGCAGCAGCGACTTGATGACGCGGTAGCGGCTAACGCAGCTGAGCTAGAGAGACAAGAACAGCAACGCGGACGGCAAGATGAAGAGGATCCCCAGATCCTCAGAGACGAACGCAAGAGGAACAAGGCCAAGTTCGCGCCAATCCCGAACAAGCCCGTCTCATCAGAGCCCCTCATACCCCCTTCGCTCGTCGCTGTCCGCAAGCTAAAGAGCCATCAGTTTTGCGAGCTATGGTACTTCGCCAATGCTGGCTTAGACGAAGCTGAGCGCTCCATTGCCTTCGCTGTGGACGACAACTCTTTAACCATAGTCCCGTCCTCTGACGGCTCCCACTCCTTTGTCCCCTCCGCTTTTGCGCGTGACAAGTCTGATGTAGTACATGATGAGAATCTAACCTTCGAGCAGTTCACCCAGGCCACTGTGCGCATGATTGCGGCCATGTCCAACAGTGGCTGGCAAAAGCCCCACATAGACATGCACATCCAATTCTGGGCGGGCTTAGAGCACCACAGATGGCACTACTCCAGGATTGATTCCCACCAGCGTGCGCTCCTTACGCACCAGGGCAACCAAAGAAGGAACTGGCACGCCACCATCAGCGGTCCCCAGGCCTTCAACCTCGCCCTCATCAACGAAGAGGTGCTCAATGACGCGCACAGCAGGCTCGTTCTGAAGATCAACCATGAACACCAGAAGCGGCTCTACTTGGTATGCATTTTTCCCGCCCTGTGGACCACCATCCAGTGCTGCTAACCATCACACCCCGCCTCGTGCGTTGGCCTCCCCCCCCCTCCCTCACTGCATGCCCATCTGCGTCCACTGGCCCTTCCATATGCTTCATCACTGCGTTCACTGGCTCTCCCATACGCGCGCCCTTCCCCTCCCGCGTCACTGTTCCTTTCACACGCTAATCTAACTCCTTAGGCTCTAGATCGCCTAAGTCAGCCCAGCGACAGAAACACGCTACCTTCTGTGTCGTCAGCCGCTGAGCTGCCTCACTTGCGCACTCCCAGCGGGCAAAAGCGGCCTGCGCCACCCTGTGACACGTCGCATTACCTACCTAAGAAAATGCGGTCCTTTCGGGCCAGTGACCAATCGCAGCTCAGTGAACTCATCTCTTCTGTCCTCTCCGCTTGTCACGTCTGCCTTGGTAGACACAAGCACGGCGTTACACGATGTGCAGCCCCACGCTCTTGGGACGACAAGCACGAAACCTATGCAGAGCGTATCGGCATCGGCCTTTTCGCCAAGACAGGCAAACAGCTCTGCTCCAGATGGCAGAGAGCCAACGGATGCCCTGAATCTCACCGCCTTCTCCACCTCTGCTTGGGTTGTGGAGCTAAAACCCACGGCGCCCAGAGATGTCCTCGCGCTCAGGACCCACTCCCCCCAAACTCCCTACAAAGCTGATGCTTGGGAGCACGCTCTTCGCAGGGCAGGTTTATTCATCACTTTCATTGACATTCCTGCTGGACTCCGCAACGGCTTCATTGTAGACTTTCCACTCATTTCCCATACTCAATCCCCCCCCCTAATAAAGATTCTTTCCTTACCCATATCACTGAATTTAAGAAAATCCTAGATCTCGAGCTCACTAAGGGCAGACACCTAGGCCCATATTCTTCTCCCGAGTTAGAATCTCTCATCGATCCCTTCCAGTCGTCCCCTCTATCCATCATTCCAAAGCCAGGCCGCCCCGGCAAATTTAGAGTCGTACAAAACTTCTCCTTCCCCCTCCCCCCTTCCCTTCCATTTCCTAATCCCTCTGTCAACTCCTACGTTAATCCTGAGAATTTCCCCACTACTTGGGGAAAAATTTCTATTGTCTTCCTTCTTATTTCTCGTCTTCCCCCTGGCTCAGAAGCAGCCACCCGTGACGTTGCAGAGGCCTACCGAACAGTGCCGCTATATGCTTCTCAACGGCCTGCGGCTGTCATCAGAGCTGGCGATTCAGAGTTCTACATTGATACCTGTGCTGCCTTTGGAGCAGCCCCTTCGGCGGGCGTTTATGGCCGGCTTGCTGATGCAGGTGCAGAAATTATTCTTTCATATGGCATTGGCCCCCTTGATAAATGGGTCGACGACCACCTCTTCTTCCGGATCAGACATCATCACTTATCTGCTTACAATGAGCAACGTGCTTCTTGGTCTTCCGACGTTTTAGAAGCCGGGGGCATCAAGCAATCAGGCAGCCGCCTATGGTATCCTTTGTCCAACACCCCTGGCGAGCCAGTAGAGGAGTTCAACGAAGATTTTCCCTTTCCCCTAAAGGATTTATCTAACAATTCCCCCCGCTCCTCGCACGACAGCGACTTTACATACAATTTCAGTGACATTGATGCGATATCGGATCAAATCGGGATCCCATGGGAACGGACCAAAGATCAGCCCTTCGGTGCATCTACCATCTACATAGGTTTCGAACGGAACCTTGATACTCGCACGGTCTCACTAGCACCTGACAAGGTAGAAAAATACGTAGCGTCCATTTGCGACTGGTTGAGCAGATTAGCGCACGTGCTCAAGCAAGTACAGACATTGTACGGCAAGCTTCTCCATGCATGTGCGGCGCTGCCTCGAGGGCGCGCGTACCTCACTGGTCTAGAATCCATGCTCCGCCTTTGCAGCAGTAGGCCGTTCATGCCCCATCGAGCGGTCAGATCCATCGCCGCCGATCTCGCCTGGTGGGTCGTCTTTGGCTGTTGCTCGAGAGTCAGTGGTAGGGAGAAAGAGGGGAGGATTATAAGATTCGTGTGGTGTAAGTATGTAGATTGATCTTGGTCGAGTGTAGCTTGTGCCCTTGTTTATTCCTATTTATTACTAATGTATTGCTTACTATCCAACAAAGTGTCATCTGACCCCTTTTCTGTACTTTTGACGCAACGTGAGATCACATACCTGAGCAT
>JBBPSY010000352.1:0-14504 GCA_038093855.1 Rugiboletus extremiorientalis
TGGAATGCCCCTGATATGGGCTTTCTACTAATCCTATAGTCTAAAGGCTTAGCTTCAATAGTTCCCCCAGTATTTACCAAATACTCCAAAAGTATCAAACATTGGAACAGTTTTGTTGCTCACTGTACTTACTGGCAACCAGAGAGCCTAAGTCTTTTGTCCACCCCCTCAAGACTTTGCTTCCTCTCTATGGTCTAAAGGTCACTCCAAGACCTGCTCGCTGAGTTCTGGACTGAGGACCATAGACTTCCATATCTATGTTGCCTGTTGAAGTCCTGACAACAGCTACTTCTTTAGCTTGCCACTGAAGTACCGTGTGTGTCGTAACACCAACTCCTCACTTCATTACCCATCCAATCACAGATCTCACTGACCAAATAAGTGTCAGAAGACAGCTTCAATATTCCTTGATATTTCAGCAGCAGAAGGGGAGGACAATGATGCCCTCAACAAGGATGAAGACAATGAAGATGGAGGGAGGGCCTCAATCAGTCAGTCAGAAGCCCCTTCCAAACTTGTTCTGGATGTCCTTCCTGGTGGACAGGCAACTTATTCACAACAACTGGAGCATTTGTTCAAACACTATCAGGAGTGGCAACATCCCACATCACTGTATCCTGGCCCTTTGACTCCATTTGAGCCCCATCATATGGTGGTGCCTAGTATCATTGCATCATGTCTATACATTGTGGAGTTCCCAACAAGTAGGTCATGTTTGATTGCTATCACAGATCTTATCTACCTTTCATTTTCAGGGAACATAGCAATATTCTGTTGCACCATCTTTGAAAATTGCAGGCTTCATTACTGGAATATTACCAGCATTCTGAACAAGGTATATGTTGAGGCAACCAGTCCTCCTCACATTCACAATGCTTGCCCTCCATTGCACATGTCCACCATTTGGGATATCTCCATCATTCCAGATCATGACTACCCATCCTTGAAAACATTACTCATTATGACACACACAGTACTTCAGTGGCAAGCCAAAGAAGTAGCTGTTGTTGGGACTTCAATGAACAACACAGATGCGGAAGCCTGCAGTCCTCAGTCCAGAACTATAGCAAGCAGGTCTTAGGGCAACCTTTAGACTGCAGAGAGGAAGTGAAGTCTTGAGGGGGAGATGAAAGACTTGGACTCTCTGAAACAACCTCTCACAGTTTTTAAGCTGCTAGGTTGTTCAAGTAGACACTAGGAGTTATTGTGCTCTGTAGGAGGGAAATCTCCAAGAGAACTAGACTGGGGAGTCCAGTCGCTCCTGGTGTTACAGTAGAGCAGTCCCCTAGTCCTTTTTCTTCCTTTCTCGCTCACTGGTACAACACTTAACACCGCTTACATTATGATTACCATAGGCGAACCCCAACCATGGGGTTAGCTATCCTCTTACCGCTTACCTCAGTACCAGTGAGGCTTTCTCTTGTTTACTCTTACTTACGTATATTTTCCTTTCTGCGCCACTGCTCAATGCAGTGTCACCCTTTGTCCCCCCTTGGTTCCCTCGGCCCCACGGCCCCGCGGGAACCTCAGTCTTTCCACTTATATCATTCGCGCACGGTAGCCTCATTGCTACCTCGCACTCACTTCTTCTGGCATGTTCACGTGCCTCTTTTATCACTTCGCACTCAACCACACCATTGTGGAAGTGCTCCCTTTCCCTTCCTGACATTTCCCTTCGGGACATGTCAGGCCTTTTCCTCTTCCAGCAGATACACGTCCTTGGTCCATGCTAGTGTATTGCCACCTTTGTACACTATATAAACCCTGGTGGAACTGGCTGGAGACCCCAGCTAGTTCTATGCAATCCACACGTATCTACTGGCATCCAGAGAGCTCGATCAGTCTTCAACACCTCAAGACTTCGCTTCGCTCTTCTGTGGTCTAAAGGTTGCCCCAAGACCTGCTTGCTAGAGTTCTGGACTTGGGACCATAGACTCTGTATCTACATCGTCCAGTGAAGTCCCGACGACAGCTATCTCTTTGGTTTGCCACTGAGATACCGTGTGTGTCGTAACACCTGGGGGTTTATATACTCTTTGTATGTATGTACATGTTGTGGTTAGATCTAGAGATACACTACTATACAAGGTAACCCTTAGCCCTGGGCATAGGGTATGAGTCATCCGCAGTCAATGCGCAGTCAGGCTGAGTCATAGATAAGACGGAGATTAAGTAGGCTGTGCGATAAGAGTTGTTATGAGTCATGAGAAGTCAGAGCAGTAATTAAAGAAGTATAGCCATGAAATGGAAGCGATGCACAGCCAAGCACAGCACGGAGATTAAATAGAAGTAGAAGCTGTGTGTAGGCGTTACTATGGTGCATCGAAGTTTGAATCCATAAAAATGTAAACAAGTACAAATAAAGGAAAGAAACAACTAAGTCCCTTGACTTGTTGTGAGTCTTGAATGCATCTACACTTGTGTAGGCTTTTGTACGTGTTATCCAGTGTTGCAAATGAAGTGTTTGTTACACTACCCCCCTTCTAGATCACGAATTCCAGACGTGATCAATTAGGAATAAGGGTTGTATAATCAATCTGAAACAGCGAATTCTGCTGTTAAAGCATGAACTGCTCATGGGTGAAGAATATGGAACTCTTTAACTGTGTCATTAGCATTCATTAATGCTGATGCGGGTTCCCATGTTCTTTCTGAGATTTCGTAACCTTTCCAATGGATAAGATATTTGAGTTTTTATCTCTTTAGACAAGAAGCAACAATATAATCAACTTCATAGATTTCTTCTCGTTCTTCATTAACCGTCACAGGACCAGGGTGATAGGATGGTTGTCCTGTTAGTGGTTCATTGAAAGGTTTAATTCATGAGATATTCACAACTGGGTGAATTCTGATGGTTTTTGGTAAATGGAGTTTAACGGCATTGGGGCCAATCAATTCTTTAATTGAATAGGGACCAATCCATTTTTCCCGTAATTTGCAAGATCTTGTCTGCATAGAAAGATTCTCTGTTGATAACCAAACTTTTTGGTTTATGTGATATTGTGGTGATGTGGAACAGTGACAATCTGCTTGTTCTTTCATTCATTTTTGGGCAATAATGAGATTTTTCTTGGTGGATGAAAGAGTGTCATGTAATTGTTCCACTAATTGTTCACTAGCAGGTATGACCTGTTGTCGTCTGGTGGGTTCTATTCCCATTTGTGGTGTAAATGAATGTGTGATGGCGAATGGAGCATTCTTTGTAGATGTTTGTTGTTTACTGTTATATGAGAATTGTGCCATTGGAAGCCATTCTAGCCATTCATTTTGTTTATCTGCACAGTAGAGATGGAGATACTGTTGTAAGTCTCTATTCATGTGCTCTGTTTGACCATCAGTTTGAGGGTGATAAGCAGTAGACATCTTTGATTTGATACCAAGATGTCGACATATGTCTTGCATAACTTTAGATGCGAACTGCGGACCTCTATCGGATATGATGGTTTTGGGAAGGCCTTTGTCTTTCCAAACATCTGATAAGAAGAGCTTGGCAGTGTCTAAGGCGGTGCAAGTCTTCTTCGTTGGAATGAATATAGCTTCTTTTGAGAAACAATCAACCACAACTAAGATTGAATCATTTCCGTTGATCGTGGGAAGATCTGTGATGAAATCTGTTGATATATCTTGCCACGGTCCTTCTGGTATAGGAAGTGGTTGGAGTTTACTGGCTGGTGGTTTATCACTTCCTTTATGACGTGCACAGCACGTGCAATGTTTTACGTATTCTTCTATTTGTTTCGTCATTCCAGGCTACCAATAATGTCTTTGCATCATTTCCGTGGTTTTATCTATTCCTGGATGACCAGAAACTGGTATATTGTGAATGGAAGTGAGGATGTCGATACGTAAACTTCCATTATTGGGGACAAAGATTTTGTAATCTTTCCATAGAACGTCATCTGTCATGACTATTCTGTGTTTTTGTCGTAATTGTGTGATTTCTGATTCTTTAATCAGGGAGGTTGCCTTTTTCACACGTTCATAGAGTTGATGAAACAACCTCTCACAGTACGGAACTGCTAGGTTGTCCAAGTAGACACTAGGAGTGTTGTGCTCTGTAGGAGGGAAATCTCCAAGAGAACTAGACTGGGGAGTCCAGTCGCTCCTGGGGGTTTATATACTCTTTCTACGTTTGTACATGTTGTGGTTAGATCTAGAGATACACTACTATACAAGGTAACCCTTAGCCCTGGGCGTAGGGTATGAGTCATCTGCAGTCAATGCGCAGTCAGGCTGAGTCATAGATAAGACGGAGATTAAGTAGGCTGTGCGATAAGAGTTATTATGAGTCATGAGGAGTCAGAATGAGTCAGAGCGGTAATTAAAGAAGCATAGCCATGAAATGGAAGCGATGCACAGCCAAGCACAGCATGGAGATTAAAATAGAAGTAGAAGCTGTGTGTAGGCTTTAGTATGGTGCATCGGAGTTTGAATCCATAAAAATGTAAATAAGTACAAACAAAGGGAGAGAAACAACTAAGTCCATTGACTTGTTGTGAGCCTTGAGTGCTTGTATACTTGTGTAGGCTTTATCCGGTGTTGCAAGCGAAGTGCTTTGTTACAGTTGATCTCCTTGATCATGAACTGTAACTTGTAGAGTTCTGATTCGTTCGGGAGGGATCATAACAATTTCTTTGTTGTCATTTTCGATACCAACAGCATGGTCTTCTCGTCTAGAGAGAGCATCTGCTTTGATATTAGATGATCCTGGTTTGTAAACGAATAGATAATTGAATCAAGTGAGATATTGTGCCCAACATGCTTGTCTTCGATTCAAATTTTGTGATTTCATAAAATAGGAAAGATTCACATGATCATTCCAAATTTCAAATTGATGTTTGGCTCCTTCTAAGTAATGTCTCTAAATTTCCAATGCTCAGATGATGCTAAGCATCTCTTTATCCACAATTGGATAATTTCTTTCTTGTGGTGACATACTATGTGACTGATAGGCAATGGGATGCCATTTGTCTTCTTTGAGAATGGATAATACTGCGCCTGTTGCATAATCCGATGCATCGGTTTCTAACTGAAATTGACAATCATTGTCAGGGTAAGCTAATACAGGGGCGGTTGTGAAGCAATGTTTGAGTGTGTCAAATGCTTCTTGCTGACAATTTGTCCATTCGAATTTGATATCTTTCTTTAGAAGATCATTTAAAGGTCAAGCCATTTGGGCGTAATCTTTGATGAATCTTCTATAGAAGTTGGCTAGTCCTAAGAAGCTGCAGACTCCTTTCACCGTTGTGGGAGTTGGCCAA
Organism: Rugiboletus extremiorientalis; assembly: GCA_038093855.1. NCBI lineage: Eukaryota > Fungi > Basidiomycota > Agaricomycetes > Boletales > Boletaceae > Rugiboletus > Rugiboletus extremiorientalis. Next base: position 5,262 of record JBBPSY010000352.1, read on the forward strand.
TCTAAAATAGCTTTTACTTTTGATTGGTCCATAGAAATGCCTTCTTTGGATACTATCATTCCGAGAAAATCGATTTTGTCTACTGAGAAGAATGTTTTCTCTGGTTTGGCATAGAGATCGTTATCTCGTAGCCTTTGGAGAACTTCTCATACGATTTTGTCATGTTCTTCTTGATCTTCTGTTTTTGTAAATATGAGGATATCATTGATGTAGATGACAACACATGTGTCCATATTGGCGAAGATCTCATTCATCATTGCTTGAAAAGTGGATGGGGAGTTGCAGAGGCCAAAGTACATGACTGTGGGCTCGTAAGCTCCTCTCCAACAAGTGAATGTGGCTTTCCATTCATCTCCTTCTTTGATGCGTACGTTGTTGTATCCCCAACGTATGTAGATCTATTTTTGTAAACTTCTTTGCTCCTTTTAGTTTGTCGACTAGTTGACTAATCAAAGGTAGCAGATATGCATTTTTGATGGTATGTTTGTTGATATAGCGATAATCCTGTACCATATGTTTTCGTCCATCTTTCTTTGGTATAAAGAAGTTTGAGGTGATTTTGAAGGTGAGATATATCCCTTCTTTAATTGATCGTCAATGAAATCAGAAACTTCTTGTTATTCTTCTGGCGAAAGAGGAATAATATGTTGCAACCCAGGAATCGACCTAGGCTACACCACTAAGACTTAAGGAGGAGCAAGTGAGCAATGCTGGGGAAACCAACAGAGAACTTGACTGAAGTTCTCGTTGGTATGTTATTGTTTAAATACTAACTACTGTTTGTACAGGACAAACAACGGTAATTAAATACATGAGGTGTCTACGTCATAGACAGAGATTAAGTACACGAGGGAGCCGCATGTAGAATGGAAGCATGGACGGTAATTAAGAGAAGCATGCGTGTGATACATGAGGCGAACGGTAATTAAAGATGCATGGGAGCGAATTGACAACGGCGATCTCGCATAATAATGTAAACATAGCCAAACAACCGGTACATCGGTACGGTCGGAGTTTGGATCAGAGTTCCATAAAAACGTAAACAAGTACAAACAAATGAAAAAGAAAACAGAGTATGTAGAACTCCTGTACAACGTCCTAAGGTTAGGGTCCGAGCGTATACTACCACTCAAGCATAGTGTAGGGAGCGAGTAAGGAACTTGTTGCATAGAATAAAGTTATATGTATAGGCGTACGACGAATCGTAACATAATATGCCCTTTCTTGGGTTTGAATGTATCTTTTAGATCAATGGCATGATCCCAAGATTTCCTCTTTGGTAATCTTTCTGATTCTTTCTTTGAAAATATGTCTAAGAATTTGTGATATCTTTCTGGAACGAGTTCTTCGACTGTTTTAGGTTTATCCATCTTTGGCTTTTCCTCTAGGGCACAGATAGTAGCATAGACTTTCCTTTGAAGGTCTTCTTCTTCTTTTTCTACTAATCTTTTGAATATGGATTTTTCTTGAAGGCAGTAACAATGACGTGGACATGAATTCATCATTACTTCTCCTGTTATCCAATCAATAGAAGGGTTATGGCGTTTGAGCCAAGAATATCCTAATATGAGATCGTTCTTTCCTAAGTCGGTTACTTCGGCAAGAACTTTTTCTCTATGTCCTTTGAAATCTATAATGATTTCTGTAGCGTGGGTAATATTTCCTGCTGAATTCTTTGTTCCGTCGACATTGAATAGAGGAATAGGTCGGTGTAATTGGATGAGGGGGAGTTTATGCGTATCTGCCCATTTTTTATTGACAAAGATAGCATTAGCTCCACTGTCCAATAAGGCTTCTGCTTTAATGTATCCTTTTCTGGTAGAAAAGGGTGCAACTTTGATATTCATGAGAATTTCTTTCGGAGTTTGAATGCTTCGCACAAAGATGTCCTCCAGAAATTCATCTTGTGCTTCCTCTTTTAGTATTTTGATTCCTGTTGAACCAAAACCTTGAGAGCCTCGTGTTGTTTCATCAAGATTAGAAACTTCTTGTATTGTCAGATTTGCTATTTTCTCAATGATGAGCTGAGCAATTCAATCTCCTTTCTTAATGGAGAATGCGGTGTTGGAGTGGTTGAAGAGAAGTACTTTTACATCTCCTCTGTAATCACTGTCAATAACTCCAGCTCCGACATTAATACCATTTTTAGCTGCAATACCGCTTCATGGGGCTATGCGGCCATATGTTCCTTTAGGGATTGCCATTTTGAGGTTAATTTCAACAAGTTTCTGCGCTCGTGGCAATATTTCTGTATTTTCTGTTGAATAGAGGTTATATCCTGCTGCTCCTTTACTTCCTTTTGTGGGAATTACAGCATCTTTGGATGATTTCTGATCTTTAAGCTTTTCTGGGTTTTTCTTAGAAATGTTAGTGGGGTTAGTGTGTTCTGTACATATAGAGGAATCAAGCACTGGTTTATCGTCCTGGCCAAGCTTCTTTGTAGAAGGCCCCTCTGACGGCATAGATACATTGTACACTACAGTGTCCTTTTGCGTAACAAGAGAAGAATACTTGTTTCTTACATTACCCTTAGAATACCCAGATGAATTCTTTGGGTTCATTCTTTTCCCCGAAGCGTTCTCATGGTTTCAAACCATGCAGAAGCTTCTTCAAAGTCCATTCCTTCGATGGCTTTGGTGATGTTTAGTGTTTTTCCTTTTCCTTTACTGGTGTATCTTACTTCACGTGGTTCTTCTGATTCATATTCTTCAAGAAAACTTTCTTCATCCCACATGGACTCTTCAATAGTGCGAACCTGTCAGCATCGATTAGTATCTTTTTGGAATTTACTTCTCTTTGAACACGTTTTCGTGTGTCCTCCATTGAGCCAGTGACATTCACTGCACAGATGTTTTGGCTTCGTGCAATCTTTAATGAAATGATCACCATTGCAGTTATAACATTTTTGTGATGGCTTCTTTCTCATGTTTGTGACACGGACTTCTTCGTCATCTTCATATTCATTCAAGTTATGAATATCTGCTCGTCCCATTGGTTTGCCTCGTAAGAAGGCTAATGATTCTTGCTGTGTACCAATGGTTCTGATACGTTGCATATAGGTGCTGACATTTGTTGATCGTTTTCCTTCTTTGAAAATTTGATCAATGATTTCTCTTCTGGCATTTCTTTCTAGAAGTCCAATGGCATGAGACAGATTGATCTTAGCTTGTAGATAGAGCGTCTGCCATTGGATAAGCCAGTCGTCTGTTTTTGTAGCATTTTGGTATAGTTTAGAGATTTGGTTCCGAGCCCAATCAACTCTATTGGTGGAATGGAATAATCCTTCAACTTCATTAACCATTTCGGCCCATTCATAAGTTCTGCCACGTATAAGCCTTACTTGTGCGAATTTGCCTGCTTTAGGCCCTTTGAATCATGATAACACAGCGACTACCGCATTGTATGATTCTGGGAAAATGGAGCTTCGATTGATGTCCAACCAAGCTTTCATTTTCGTCCACCATTCTTCAAACTTCGCAACTGATCCATTGTATTCTCCTGGATCTGCAAATACTTCCACCCTATGACCTGATGTCATTGCTCCTTGTACTTGAGCAGGATCTTCTAAAATTTCTTTTAGAGTTTTTATGGTGTTTTTCATTTCTTCTAGTTCCACTTTTAGTCCTTCGGTGTGAACTCTTTGGGCATAAGCTTCTCCTTTCGCGACGGCAAATTCATCTTTCAAAGCCTTCTTTACTTCTGGTGACAAATCATCCTCCGAAATCGCATCTATGATTTGGATGAAAGTTTGGGCCATCTTATTCTTCTAGAATTTCAATGATTGCTCCAAAAGTTCTGTCGAGCTGATTTACAAATCCTTGAATCGTTCCACCCGAAGTGTGAAGATCCGAAACCAAACAGGGTACTACATTTACAAAGCCTCAAAGATGGTCCGTGAATGGAATTCGACGGGCTTCTGGGTGTGGGAAATAATTTTCCTCTGTTTCTCCGTATGTGTCAATGTAATGACGGAGATGATTGTGTCTTTCTTGGGTAGGAATAGAGTTTGCGAGTTGAAGAAGTTGTTCTACTACTTCCTGCTCTCTCAATTCCAATTCTTCTTCTGACGTAGTGGCAAAAGGTAGTTGCCTCCAAAGGTCAAGTGCCTCTGTTGTCCAATACATAGGATCTACTTGTCCCCACTGTTGGTAGTACTGTGTAGTGGTGGGGGTAGACGTCTCTAACTGTGGGAGACCGTCTTCTGATACTTCCGGGGTATTTTCCCAGGCTCCTTCCTCAGTGGTCCAGGGGTGCCAAGCGTTTACGTCTTGGTTCCAACTGCCTGTGTGATTTTCTTCAACTTCGGATCCCAAAGTCTGTCCTTGGTAGTACAACTCTCTTTCGGTGGTTGTTTGTACTTGGACTCTAGGGATGTCATCACTGCTCGAAGAGCTAGACAATGTGGAAGATGATGATGATGGTGGTGGTGGTGTGTAAAGTCAGTGGTAACCAACTATGACTTCCTTGGGTTGTGTGACTGATACTTGGTCACCTGGTTTTCTCTTTCGCTCAATTTTTCCTTGGACTTGGATACTCCAAACTTTTCCTGCAGCTACTGCAAAATCAATGTCCCAGTTCGATACCCAAACTATTTTTGTGACTAAGAGTACAACAAGAAGTTGGATCGAGTAGTAGAACATGAAAAGGGGGAGGAAAAGTTCTGTAAAGAAAAACTAAAAACCAGCAAGTTTCTTGTAATCTAGGCGCTGTTGTGCCCGGAGATTAATCCTTGTGACTCTTTGGTTCCTTTGGATGATAGGAACCGGGAATGGTACTCTTCTTCTCTTAACTGGCCTCTCTTCTGGTTCTTCCAGTTCTCTCTTCAATAACCAGCCTTCAGGGGCTGGGGGAGGTCCGACTGGTAGAGGTGGGGGGGTAACTGCTGGTTGATCCCAGTCCCACTGTATGTGTTCTCTCATGTTCTCTCTCTTTACTTCTAATCTCCAATTGGTGATGTAGTCGCCGATAAGCCTCCTCTGATAAAGGAGGTCTTCTTGATCTATCGACTGCTGACTGATATGCAGCGCATTATTGGGATTGTAGGAGGGGGAGGCGCTGGTCGGTGAGGACAAGCAAGTCTCTGACTTGGTGGGAGCCCAAGGTAGTGGGTCTCCAAAGATGACGTGGAGGGCTTGGAGACGATCGGGGTTGCGAGACACTAGATCTTCTGCATTCAGCTCTATCCCCAAATTGTGCAAGAACTGTGATGCAGGAGTTCTTGACCTGCTTGAGCACTTGGACGGTGGGTAAACTAAATCTGGACAATCTGTACTCAAAGACCCTCTCTCTAGGGTTGGCTCCTCCTCTTCCTTCTTCATGAGCGTACCACGACTTGGAGACTCAGTGGGGACGACCTGAGTTCGACAGATGTTGCTGGACACTAGCACCTGTGTGAGCCCAGCTAGAGGTGTAGTAGCCTCTACTCACTGTCCATGTTAACAGTGGTTGAGGTGGTAAGGGATTGTCGAAGTTTTCAATGAAATGAGACATAGTTGTTTGTCCTAGTAGTCTAGATGAACAAGGTAGGATGTTAGAGTCTAGTTCTAATGAAACAACCTCTCACAGTTTTTAAGCTGCTAGGTTGTTCAAGTAGACACTAGGAGTTATCGTGCTCTGTAGGAGGGAAATCTCCAAGAGAACTAGACCGGGGAGTCCAGTCGCTCCTGGGGGTTTATATACTCTTTGTATGTATGTACATGTTGTGGTTAGATCTAGAGATACACTACTATACAAGGTAACCCTTAGCCCTGGGCATAGGGTATGAGTCATCCGCAGTCAATGCGCAGTCAGGCTGAGTCATAGATAAGACAGAGATTAAATAGGCTGTGCGATAAGAGTTGTTATGAGTCATAAGAAGTCAGAGCAGTAATTAAAGAAGTATAGCCATGAAATGGAAGCGATGCACAACCAAGCACAGCATGGAGATTAAATAGAAGTAGAAGCTGTGTGTAGGTGTTACTATGGTGCATCGGAGTTTGAATCCATAAAAATGTAAACAAGTACAAATAAAGGAAAGAAACAACTAAGTCCCTTGACTTGTTGTGAGTCTTGAATGTGTCTACACTTGTGTAGGCTTTTGTACACGTTATCTGGTGTTGCAAATGAAGTGTTTGTTACACTCTCTGGTTGCCAGTAAGTACGTGTAGATTGCATAGAACTAGCTGGGAAATCCCAGCAGTTCCACCAGGGTTTATATATGATACAGAGGTGGCTGTACTACTGGTGACTAAGTGCTTGAAGAGGAAAGGTCTGGCAAATCCCAAAGGGGTTTGCCAGAAAGGGAAGGGTTTCAGTTCTGCAAACTAGGCAGTTGACTGAGAAGGGTAAAAGGAGCATGCCAGGAAAGGCTGGCATGCTGGAAGAAGTAAGCGCACAGCAACAATGAGGTTGCATGCCGCAAGGGGAAGTAAAGGGTCCATGGCATCCATGGGTGACATGGAAAAGGAAGGAGGGCAACACTGCAATAGGTAGTGACATGAAAGGGAAACATGGGTAAGTAAGAGTAAACAAAGGGAAACCTCACTGGTACTGAGGTAAGCGATAAGTGGTTGGCTAATCCTATGGTAATAGGATAAGCCTAAGGTAAATGTGGGTTAAGTGTTGTACCAGTGGGCGAGGAAAGAAGAAAAAGGGGAGGGGGATTGCTCTTCTGTAACATTACTACCCTTGATTTCACCATGTTCATGGGCTCAGGTGTTACAGGGTACATATAGGAATGACATCACCTACATTCTGTCCACAGATGGACCCACTTGTGAGGTACTTGCCATACTCCATGGACAACCATATGACACCACCAGCGATGATGTTGAAGAGCTCCAGGTCATCTTCCATCAAGAACAGAGACTATTCAACAAGGCTGCAGCCCAAGCTGCAGTGTTACGTGTGGGCTCAACTGTGGGTCGTCGAGCTAAGTAGCACTCGAGACGGGCAGCGGGCTTTACGTGGAATAGCCGTGAAGGAATGGGGAATAGGGGGTCGAGGTGGCGAATGGCGGAGAAGACCCGCACTGAGCACTGCAGAGATAAATCTGCTCGTGCGGAATTGAGAGACTCGGGCGATGGGCAAGGGAACAGGTTTCCCCTTGAACGTCCCAAAGGTTTATGATTCTAGGATGAGGGGCAAAGCGAGGAACGAGGCTTTGCGAGCTTAGTGACGACACACAGTAAACCGAGACTGCGTAGAATAAGCTAAGGAATACAAGGAAGTCCTTAGCTATTTATCTAGTAATACAGCCCTAGGCCCTGGGTCAGGGAATGGGGCAAGGGGTAAGGTCGAAGGGTTTAGAGGAAGCCAGCTGTAAGAGGCAGGCTTCGGAGTCCGCGGGTTTCCAAAAAGGGGAAACGGAGTTTGCGGATTTCTTAGGTAGGAAATCCGCAAGTGTGAAAGGGAATTCCGCAGGTAGAAAAGGGGAATCCGCGGACAAGGGAAAGGGTTCCGCGGGTTTCCGGAAAGGAGAAGGTCGAAAGGAAAAGGGGTCTGGTGTGATCTAGGGAAGTTCCGGTGTGTCTACTACGGCTACGTCCGGGAAGATCAGCCAGTCGTCTTTGAAGTATGTAACAGGAGTAAAGGAGAAAGGGGAAAAAGATAGTCTCATACGGGAGGTGGGGCGTTCGACTGTAACATGCAGGTTGCAAAATAATATTTTTTGATGGGAATGCAGGTATTCTCTGATGCAACAGAGAATCTTACCATCATGGTCTTCTAAGACATATATTCAATATATCATCTCTTGAAGCCATCAAAATTCCTCACCCCAATCAGATCACTCTTCATGGAGAGGCTCAAGTTGACCCCACTCTGAGCAAGCAGACACATTCCTTATTCTCTGCAGCCTTCTGGAAAGCAGGTGACTACCTATGTTCTAACAATGGTGAACTTGTGGAACAGATGTTGGAAATCATCTTGGTGGACTGTGACTGGGGAGAAGTGATGGTGCAATCCTGTGTTGCTGATACTCTGGCTTGTACAGTACTGGTGGTCAGTGTCCACCACCTTTTCAGACAAGGTGACACCATGAAGGTTTTGGCTGGTGTCCATTGTGGAGCCATGGGTACCATACTTTCACTATGTGAAGAATTGGCAACTTTGGTTTTGGAAAACAAGGAAATAGTGAGTAATTCTTTTAAATAGTGTGCTTAATGTTGACAGTGTCCAGGTTGTGGTTCCCTCAATGTTCCTGGAGACACGTCTTGCATTGCATGTCTGGTCCCTCACCACACATCATGCAGGTCTTGAAAGCAACCTATTCTATTCACCTCCACTCAAATTTGATGAGACAATGCAAGGTGATATTGTACACATCAAAACTGGGAAGCATCACAGTCTAAACAGATATGTGGAGAGCATTGAGGCTGACAAGTGGATTTGGGTGGTAGTGCCCCTCAAAGAAGAATCCACTACTGTTATCCTGCACCATGACAAAGTAAATATCAGTCTTCCCCAAGGCACCCTTTCCTATTCCAAGGAAAGGGGCTTTGATATCACTGTTGGCAACACAATCCAAATCCTTTGAGGACTGCAGTATGGTACTATCAGGACTGTGAGATCAGTCAATTTCCTGAAAGCAGAGGTCAAGGTTGTTTCCAAAATGGATGGTTGTCCAGTGAGTTTTTTTGCCTGATGTTTTCTTTGGATTCTGCTAAGAACATATAGCTCAATATCTCAATTTCTCTATGCATGAAAGTGGCAGAACGTTCATATTTCCATGCCCCCATAGGTCATGATGTTTGGATCATCAGTGGACATAAGAAAGGCATTCAAGCAACCCTTTGTGCTGTAAATCATGTGGAGAGTTTCATCTCATTCCATGGTTATCATAATTTCAGAGTTGAGACTCATCATTTGGTTACAGAGTGGGTCTTGTGCTGTGACTTCTCTGATAGTTGTTACGGTAGAGCGGTCCCCATCCCCTTTTTTCTTCTTTCCTCGCTCACTGGTACAACACCTAACTTACTTACACTACGATTACCATAGGCGAACCCCAACCATAGGGGTTAGCTATCCTCCTATCGCTTACCTCAGTACCAGTGAGGCTTTACCTATGTTTACCTTTACTTACCTATGTTTCCCTTTCTGCGCCACTGCTTGATGCAGTGTCGCCCTTTGTCCTTCCTTGGTTCCCTTAGCCCCTCGGCTCCCAGGGAACCTCGGACTTTCCATTTATATCTTTAGCGCATGATAGCCTCATTGCTACTGCGCCTCCATTCTCCCGGCATGCTCACATGCCTCTTTTATCACTTC
>JBBPSY010000353.1:0-14501 GCA_038093855.1 Rugiboletus extremiorientalis
TCAAATAAGTGTCCCAATGACATGTCATTTTGAAATGGTTATATCTCAGTCCCATGGCAACCAGATCACATGACTAAGTGCTCATATTCAAGGCAAGGGTTAGGGCTATTGATGACCCTGCAAGGGCCAGAGCTAATGCATTTTGGTTCTTTTGCAAATGTCAAGTCTTTCCAAAATGATCCAACATTGGGACACTTATTTGAGCCACTGTATCTCTTTAGTTCGCCACTGAGATACCGTGTGTGTCGTAACAATCAGCTTGATGGGAAAGGCTATTGAGCTTGATCGAGCATCCTGGTGGTAATAGATGCAATGTTGATGAAGTCTGATGGTGTGAGCAAGGACAGGGTCCAAGTGAGCAGAACAGAGTTCAAGATGACTCAAGGACATCCAATCAGAAAGGCTGAGACAGATTGCAAGAAGTATCAAGCAATGCCTAAAGAGGAAGACAAGGACATGTTGCAGATGCAGGACAAAGGAAGACCAAAGAAGTGTGATGGGCATGAGCCCAAGGATGTCACAGATGAGGGCAAGTGGCTAGAACAAAGGGACATGCCTAGATAGACATGTGGCACTAATGGGTAGTACTGGTGGACAGATAGTGCTTAGCCATGTGGCAATGGGTAAGTGGTGGCAGTGATAGGGACTATCTGATGGTGAGCGAGTGCTAAGGAGCATGAGTGATGTTTCATATGATGGTAGTCCTGTTAGACCTATTGGTAGGCATAGCAAGGAGGTCCTAGGTGATGGTCTATACATGGTGTCCCATATACAAGAGAGGCGGTGGAGGAGGAGTGAGTAGAAGATGAGCAACAACAACAACAACAACAATGAGGAAAACTATCTGAAAGAAGAAAAATGTATGGAGGTTCCCATTACCATAACATCTGTAGTTTCTAACCCAAACTTGGAATGCCCTGTCTTTTCACCAAAGAAATTGCTGCACAAGTTGTCAGCTAATATTGAGTGTGAAGACATGTCTGATTCAGAGTCAGATACTGACCTTAAACTCCAGGCTGAATGTGACTGTGGATCACCAATACCACCACCAGATGGTGACACAGATAATATTGAGGTCACTGTTGTTAACTTCCTGCAGATGACAACAATGATACCATGGAGACACAAACCAAACCTGTTCTTGAGATGGTCAAGAAACTTATCCTGGCAGCCAAAAAATATAAATCATTCACATCTCTATTTTATTTAAACATGCTGGTGCAATTCATCGAACTATGGACCAAATATCAACGGAATCCAAAGATCAAGCAAACAATGTGCAAGGTGAGCCATACCATTACAGTCTCTATTGGAAAAGGACCATACATGGCTTGAAAGATATACTCTCTATACAACTATGTCAAACAATTTTGTGTATTACCACCTACCAGCAAAGGCAAACACCACACATACCCCTCACTATTGAACAATGAATGGATTGCTGCTGCACTATGATGTTATCTCACAGTGCTTGCTAATGGTGAAGTAAATATGTCAAAAGAAGGAAAATCACTGGATACTTACCTCAAGTTCCAGATAACACCACTTCAATTGATGAAGCAGGTTAACGAAGTTATCATACCATCTTTGAAGCTTGATACTGGAGGGTAGCAGATTTCTGAGTTAACTGCACATTAATGTTACGGTAGAGCGGTCCCCCTCCCCTTTTTCCTCTTTCCTCACTCACTGGTACAATACTTAACCGTACTTACCTTATGATTACCCCTAGCGAACTCCTAACCCCAGGAGTTAGCTATCCCTTTACCGCTTACCTCAGTACCAGTGAGGTTTACTTCTCTTTACCTTTGTTTACTTATGCTTTCCTTTCTGCGCCACCACTCGATGTGGTGTCGCCCTTTGTCCTACCTTGGTTCCCTCGGCCCCTCGGCTCCTAGGGAACCTCGGCCTTTCCATTTATATCACCTTGCGCATGGTAGCCTCATTGCTACCTCGCACTCACTTCTTTCAGCATGCCTGCATGCCCCTTTTGGCGGTCCGCACTCAACCTCACCATTGAGGAAGTGCTCCCTTTCCTTTTCGGATGCATCCCTTTGGGATACATCCGACCCTTCCCTCTTCCAGCAGGTACATACGCTTGGTCCGTGCTAGAGTACAGCCACTCCTGTACACTATATAAACCCTGGTGGAACCGGCTGGAAACCCCAGCTAGTTCTACGCAATCCACGCGTATCTACTGGCATCCAAGGAGTTCCCTCAGTCTTCGACAACTCAAGACTTCGCTTCACTCCTTGTGGTCTAAAGGTCGCCCTGAGACCTGCTCACCAAGTTCTGGACCTAGGACCATAGACTCCGTATCTACATTGTCCAGTGAAGTCCCGACGACAGCTATCTCCTTGGTTTGCCACTGAGATACTGTGTGCGTCGTAACAATTAATGGCTCACTAAGCTCAGTTATGAGCTGAAAGATGTGAAAAAGGGAATTTATATCAATGATCATGAACAAGCAGATGTGATTGCTTACCGATAGTCATTTTTGAACAAATTTGCTGAGAATGATAGGTATCTGATTCTGCAAGCTGTTCTGGTTGACCTATCTACTGTACTAATGGTTGAATAGACTGTGGCACACATATACAGATGAAGACCTTGAACCCATTGAACCCACATTGGGTCCAGACAAACAACTTCATGTACCGATTATGCATGATGAATCAATATTCCATGCAAATGACCTCTGCCAACATGTGTACAGTGACTCCAAAAACTGTTCCAATGTTTGGTAGTTTTGTGGTGTACATGATATAGCAGTTGTAGGTGTGGGAATACTGCTTGGCATTGGTGGGAGCATGTGACCAGCAAACCCCTGGATACCTCCTGACCTAATAACCATGTGATGTGGTCCAGGGGCTGCCAAGATACATCCATTTTAAAACAGCAACACCATTGAAACAGTTTTTGAGCTTTTTATATGCTTCATAAGATTTCAGTAAAATAATGGAATAGTTGTTGTTATTTGGTGCTACAAACAAAGATACACATATAAATATATTGTCTGAGCTTGAAATAAGTCTCACACTTTTTGCTTTCAACCACTACCATCATGCAATCTCTCTCTGCTACTCAAAAGAGCACTATCCTCTCTCAGCTTGATTCTGGCCATTCTGTTCACTCTATTGCATCCAGCACAGGAGTAGGCATTACCACCATCTCCAGACTTCATTCCAAGGAGCATTCTGACCTTCAAAAGTCTACTGGAGGTTGTCCAACTAAGCTTTCTCCTACCAACATCCATCATGCTCAGCATCTTATCACCTCTGGTAAAGCTGAAACTGCTGTTCAGGTGACCAAGGCACTCTTCAATATCATTAACCAGCCTCTCTCTGCCAACACTGTTCACCTTCACTTGAAAAATAACCTTCACTTGAAAAATGCTGGTATGAAGGCTGTGGTCAAGTCCAAATGTCCCCTACTCTCTATCAAGCATTGCAAGGCTCATTTAGACTTTGCCTATGCACACAAAGATTGGACTCTGGATGATTGGAAGAGGGTAGTATGGTTTGATGAAACCAAAATCAATCATCTAGGGTCAGATGGACACAAATGGGCATGGAAAAAGGCAGGTAAGGGGCTCAGTGTTATGATGCACACGGTATCTCAGTGGCGGACCAAAGAGATAGCTGTCGTCAGGACTTCACTGGACAATGTAGATGCAGAAGCCTACGGTCCTAAGTCCAGAACTATACAAGTGGGTCTTAGGGCGACCTTTAGACCACAGAGAGCGAAGCGAAGTCTTGAGGGACGAAGACGAAGCGGACTCTCTGGTTGCCAGTAGATACGCGTGGATTGCGTAGAACTAGCTGGGGTCTCCAGCTGGTTCCACCAAGGTATTTATAGCATACACAGGTGGCAGTACACTAGCACAGACCAAGGATATGTATCTGCTGGAAGAGGTAAAAGTCTGACATGTCCCGAAGGGATATGTCAGGAATAGAAGGGGAGCACTTCCTCAATGGTGAGGTTGAGTGCGAACTGACAAAAGGGGCATGCAAGCATGCCAGAAGAAGGGGATGCGCAGCAGCAATGAGGCTAGCATGCGCTAAAGATATAAGTGGAAAGGCTGAGGTTCCCTAGGAGGCTGAGGGGCCGAGGGAACCAAGGTGGGACAAAGGGCGACACCACATCGAGTGGTGGCGCAGAAGGAAACATAAGTAAACAAGGGAAAATAGAAGTAATCCTCACTGGTACTGAGGTAATCGGTAAGAGGATAGCTAACTCCTAGGGTTAGGAGTTCGCTTGGGGTAATCGTAGTGTAAGTAGGGTCAAGTGTTGTACCAGTGAGAGAGAAAAGAGGAAAAAGGGGATGGAGACCATTCTACCATAACACTCAATAACAGGTTGGTAGAAGGGACTGTCAAGTTTGGTAGTGTTACGGTAGAGCGGTCTCCCAGTCCATTTTCTTCTTTCCTTGCCCACTGGTACAATACCTAACCTATGCTTACCACAGGCTTATCCTATTATTATAGGATTAGCCAACTACTTATCACTTACCTCAGTACCAGCGAGGTTTTCCTCTATTTACTTTTACTTACCTATGTTTCCCTTTCATACCACTGCCCATTGCAGTGTCACCTCTTTCCTTCCTTGGTCTCCACAGCCTATACAGTCTCCATGGATACCTTGGACTTTCCTTTATATCCTTAGGGCATTACAACCTCATTGTTGCTGCACATCCCCTTCTTTCGGCATGCTTGCCTTTACAAGCATGTCCCTTTTATCCTTCTCACTCAACCACCCAGTTGCAGAAGTGAATCCCTTCCTTTTCTGACATATCCCTTTGAAACATGTTGGACCTTTCCTCTTCCAGTACTTACATGCCAGTGGTCTGTGTTGTTATGATGCAAGGCAACTGTCACAGTGTGAACACTGGCATCTGTGCAAGTAACAATGAACCCTTAATGAAGAGGTGTTGCTACAAGCATAATCGAGTAAAGGGAACTAGAGGAGCTCAGGAGAGTCCCAGTCTCTGAGGAGGGGGCAAGGAGAACACCAGTAATCACAGGTATGATTGCGTAGAACTAGCTGGGGATTTCAGCAGTTCCACCAGGGTATTTATACTACAGGATATGTAGCATGGACCAAGCGATGACTAGCACTAGGAAAGGAAAGAGAGAGCGCGTTCCCTAATGGAGTGTGCTGAAATAGGAAGGTGAATGCATATGAGGACAAGCTACCATAAGAAGCACGTCTGAGAAGGAAAGGTCTAAACCTTTCAGGTTTCTTTGGAGTAGAAGTCAAGGGGGTGGAGGGAGTCAGAGTGGAACTCTTCAGCTGCATGGGCCTGTAGTTATGATGCCCTGGGTAGTTTTGGCTTATACATCCTGGCTTATGGGAGATGTAGCATAGGCAGTCCTGATTGTGATGAGCTCTTTCAGGTCCAGTAAGGTTGATCCTGTCTACATTCATTGCATTGAGATCATGTCAGGCTGACTGGAATCCTTCTTGACGGAAGTCTCGGAGGCATTCATGAGCTTGGGTGTGGTTACTGACAGCGGTTATCCATCCATCTAGGATGGTGGGTTCCATTCCTCAAAGGATGTTGTTGCAACCTCAGGAAAACCCTAGGCTACACCACTAACAATAAACTTAACAACTTAGGATGGACAAGTGAACACAATGATTTTGAGAGGGAAACCAACAGAGAACTTGACTGAAGTTCTCTGGTGGGCTCGATTGGCTTATATACCTTTTACATGTTTGTCCCTATTGTGTCTAGATCTGACCGATCATATACTAGGTATAGTAATATGACAATCAGACCACTTCCTAACTACTAAATATGGTAATGCGCAGCAGTACACAGGAATCCGCAGTTGCGCAGCAATGTATAGCCTAGGCGGAGATTAAGTATAGCCTCGATGACTCAACATGAGTCAGAGCGGAGATGAAATAAGGCATAGCCTCGTGATAGAAGAGATGCACAGCTGAGCACAGCGTGGATATGAAATAGAAGTAGAAGCTGTGTCGAAGGCTTCTTATAGTGCATCTATAGATTCGTTAATTATAAAAAGGTAAATAAGAACAAACAAAAGGAAGGGAATCGACTAAGTGTCGATTCCTGTTGTGTAGTTCACTCATTAGCGTAGTTGATGATGGTTAACGTAGTCGTAGCCCGTTGGCTATAGGTCATAAGGGCGTTACTGGTCATTGACGTGGGTTATATGGGTAAACCAAAGCGTAGCATGGGTCGTATTAGTGCAAGGTGAAGATGTAGTGTAGATGGCGATGCGTGAAGTGTCATTGGTGAAACGAGAATCGTAACAGATGTCCCTGACTAAGGCATAGTGTAGACTCTGGCAATAGGCATCATTGATCATGTTCTGGTCAGTGATGCCAGAGAGGTCAAGGAGGAGGTTGAATTGGGTCATGTAGTCTTTGAGTGCCTTAGTGGATAATCCTTTCATGCAGAGGGTGCAGAGTTTTCATCATGCATCCACTGATTCATTTTTGGCTGAGAAGGCTTTCTTGAATTCAGCAGTGAAGATGGCCCACATGTCAAAGCTTGGGTTATTGGCAGGGTTAGTGAGTTTTGCAAAGTATCCTTCTGTGAAAACATGCCCTTGCCCTTCCCCCATTTTTGCTAATGCTGTAGTGACTATTTCAGCATCCTCCATTTTGTCATGTTTAATCTGGTGCCAAGCTGCCATGGCTTGCAACCACCAGTTAGTATCTTCTACTCTTCTGGAGAAGTTGCAGGGTAATGACTCTTTGCCCATGTCATCGTCTTCTGATTCTTCTTCAACATCAGAGTCTATCCTGTGGATGTGTACATCAGGGTCTGGAATTAATGCTCCTACCACTGGGAGGGTGGTATCAGATGCAGAAATTGTGGTGAGCCTTCTATTATGGTAGAGCGGTCCCCTAGCCCTTTTTCTTCTTTCCTCGCTCACTGGTACAATACCTAACATACTTACACTACAATTACCATAGACAAACCCCTAACCATAGGGGTTAGCTATCCTCTTACTGCTTACCTCAGTACCAGTGAGGTTGTTGCAATTTGATATTGTAACACTTAGTAAACTTGGACATATCACGAAAGATAGTCACATGCGAAGGCATTGCCTGACAATTATCAGTACAGATACGGACTACGACGGTAGGCATCTATACTTTATGACATATTCCTAAGAGAATCCCTTAGAGATGGCACATGACTGTGGGAGTTCTCATATTACATAATATATAAGTACATTTCATTGTAGCATAGCATACGACAGCCAACAAGGCCTCTACGAACATTACATGTAGCATTACGTATATATCAAGATACACGGACATTAAGAGGTCTTGATCAGATGAGATGGTATCTTAATAGATCCACATCTAGATCAGATCTAACATGATCATTATGATATAGGAGGTGGAGATGCCACTGATGTACCCACGGGTGACATTCCCAAGGGACAGCGTTCTCATACAACAGACATTAAAACCTCATGGTGTATGCACCGTAGATAGCATATTTAGACATGACATCATGCCCTAGGACCATGTAGGTCACTGGGCATTCCCTTATTTAGATGTTTACTCATGTAGCATACTATTTGTATCGCCTACGGGCATTGTAGTATATAAATGCTAGCACAAGACAGACCAAGCTCTCCAGCTTAGTCCTCTTGTTATTCTCCCCTGAATAGCATTGTTACTGAGCCGCACCCTCATTTATATTCTTTATTTCTCGCGATGTCTTATTGGTGTTGCCTATCTTCACTAGGTTCTATCCCTAGTACGATTGGGTCACAACAGAGGTTTCCTTTTATTTGTCCTTACTTACATATGTTTTCCTTTCTGTGCCACTGCTCGATGCAGTGTTGCCCTTTGTTCTTCCTTGATATCTGCGGCCTCCACAGGCTCCGCAAATACCTTGGACTTCCCCTTATATCACTCACGCATGATAGCCTCATTGCTATCTTGCACCTACTTCTTCTGGCATGCTTGCATACCTCTTTTATCACTTCACACTCAACCTCACCCTTTGAGGAAGTACCCCCTTTCTTCTTCTGACATATCCCTTTGGAACATGTCAGACTCTTTCCATTTCCAGTACTTACTCTGCCTGGTCCGTGCATGTACTTGTACTCTATATAAACTCTGGGAGAGCTGGCTGGAAACCCCAGCTAGTTCTATGCAATCCACATGTATCTACTGGCATCCAGAGAGCCTGACCATCTTCAACACTTCAAGACTTCGCTTTGCTCTTCTGTGGTCTAAAGGTCACCCCAAGACCTGCTTGCCAAGTTCTGGACTTAGGACTGTAGATTTTCACATCTACATTGTCCAGTGAAGTCCCGATGACAGCTATCTCTTTGGTTCACCACTGAGATACTGTGTGTGTCATAACACCTTCTTCTTGACTCAGACCTGCGCTTAGGAATTGTTACACCAGCACCTGAGTGTGGGTGACTGCTTGTCAGATTAAATCCAGGCTTGCTGGACTTTCTTTTGGGGAGGTTGGAAGGGGTGGGGAGTGGTATTATGTACAACAAGCAATGGCAAGGGGGTGGACTCCTGGGACCTTTGTCTTTCGACACAAGTTTGGGTCCAACGAGCAACTTCGGCTGCTTCTCTTTCTTAAACTAAGAGGGAGGAGGAGCTGGAGAGTTGTCTCTCTTGTGCAGCTGCTTCATTGTCAGTGATGAGTTTGAGTGCCACCTTGCCCTTCCTTTGTGCCAAGTAGTAGGTGCAATTCTTGGGGGAAAGGCCTTCTAGTCCTTGGTCTTCCTCTGTGTTGACAAAGGGGAGAAGCTAGATAGTGACTCCAGTGAAGAAGAGCTAGTTCTTTTGTTACAACACACATGGTATCTCAGTGACAAAGTCAGAGAGACAGTATTGTCAGGACTTCAATGGACAACACAGATGTGAAAGCCTGTGGTCCTCAGTCCTAAGATACTAGTAGCAGGGCTTAGGGTGCTCTTTAGACCACAGAGAAGGAAGCGAAGTCCTGAGGGATCAGAAGACTTAGAGACTCTCTGAGAGTGCCAGTAAATATGCATGGATTGCATAGAACTAGCTGGGCATTTCAGCAGTTCTACCACTATGGTTTATATACTGTACAGGAGGGCTGTACTCTGGTGGCTATAGTACTTGAATAGGAAAGGTCTGTCAGATCTCAAAGAGATATGACAGAAGAGGAAGGGTTTCAGTTCCACAAACTAGGTGGTTGACTGAGAAGTATAAAAGAGGCATGACAAGAAAGGTTGTCATGCTGAAAGAAGTGGGTGCACTGCAACAATGAGGTTGCAGACCGCAAGAGGATGTAAAGGGTGATATGGTAGAGTGGTCCCCTTCCCCTTTTTCTTCTTTCCTCACCCACTGATATAACACTTAATCTACACTTATCTCAGACTTATCCTATTACCATAGGATTAGCCAACTACTTATCACTTACCTCAGTACCAGTGAGGTTTTCCTCTGTTTACTTCTACTTACCTATGTTTCCCTTTCATGCCACTGCCCTTTGCAGTGTCACCTCTTTCCCCTCCTGGCATCTGTGGATGCCACAGAGTTCCCCTTTTATCTTTAGCACATTGCAACCTCATTGTTGCTGTGTATTACTTCTTTCAGCATGCTTGCCTTTACAAGCATGCTCCTTTTACACTTCTCACTCAACTGCACCATTTGCAGAAGTGAACCCCTTCCTTTCCTGACATATCCCTTTGGGACATGTCAGACCTTTCCTTTCCAGTATGTACATGCCAGTGGTCCATGCCTGTTCTTTGTACCTATATAAACCCTGGTGGAATGGCTGGAATCCCCAGCTAGTTCTATGCAATCCACACATATCTACTGGCACTCCAGAGAGCTCTAAGTCTTTGACAACTCAAGACTTTGCTTCACTCATCTGTGATCTAAAGGTCACCCTAAGACCTGCTTGCTCTGGTTTGGACTGAGGACTGCAGGCTTCCACATCTGTGTTGTCCGTTGAAGTCCCAACAACAGCTATCTCTTTGGCTTGCCACTGAGATATTGTGTGCATCGTAACAAAGGGTCCATGATAGCAGTGGCTATCATGGAATGAGAAAGGGATGACACCGCAATGGGCAGTGGCATGAAAGGGAAACATAAGCAAAGAGGAGTAAAGAGAGGAGAACATACAGTGACAAGTAGGTAAGCAGTAACTACCTGGCTATGCCCATAAAAGGATGGGATAAGTAGGTCAGGTGTTGTACCAGTGGTAAAGAAAAGAAGTAAAAGGAGAAGGAGACCACTCTACTGTAACAGCATGTTAGCAAGATTTCAAGAATGAAAAACCACTTATCCAAACTATCATCAAGAAAGCAGGCCATAGGTGCTGGTTTTTTCCAAAATTCCACTGTGAGTTGAACTCAATAGAGATGTACTGGAGTTGAGTGAAAGCCCATGAGTTTCATGCAGTGGGAATGTTTCATATCAGTAACTGATAGCTGCATCATCACCATGTCACATGATCACAGGCTTCTGTCTTGCAGCTGATGGCATGTTTCCAACTGCATGTCATCTTGTGCCTGAAATTCTTGATGATTGCTCCATCAAGACAATTCGCAGTTTTTTTTCAAAAGAGTTGGCAATATATGGATGCTTACAGGTATGCTCACACTTGATCTATTCACAGATTTATTCTAAAATATGTACAGAAAGGGTTTGAATGCTAGACAGGCTAAATATGCAGTAAAGAAGTACAAGTCACACCGCCAATGTGGGCCAAGTGTTGCAACCTGTTACAACACACACGGTATCTCAGTGGCGAACCAAAGAGATAGCTGTCATCGGGACTTCACTGGACAACATAGATGCAGAAGTCTACAGTCCTAAGTCCAGAACCTTGCAAGCAGGTCTTAGGGCGACCTTTAGATCACAGAGAGAGAAGCAGAGTCTTGAGGGATCAAAGATGAAGCGAGCTCTCTGGATGCCAGTAGATACGCGTGGATTGCGTAGAACTAGCTGGGATTTCCAGCCAGTTCTCCCAGGGTTTATATAGGGTACAAGTACGTGCACGGACCAAGCAGTGTAAGTACTTGAAAAGGGAATGGCCTGACATGTCCCAAAGGGATATGTCAGGAAAGGAAAGGGAGCACTTCCTCAATAGTGAGGTTGAGTGTGAACTGTCAAAAGGGGCGTGCAAGCGTGCCAAAAGAAGTGGGTGTGCTGTAGCAATGAGGCTAACATGCACAAGAGATATAGATGGAAATCCGAGGTTCCCATGGAGACCGAGGGGCCGAGGGAACCAAGGAAGGACAAAGGGTGCCACTGCATCAAGTGGTGGCACAGAAAGGGAAGCATAAGTAAACAGGAACAAACAAAGGAGAACCTCACTGGTATTGAGGTAAGCGATAAGGAGGTAGCTAACCCTATTACAATGCAAGGCGACTGTCGCAGTGCGAGCACTGGAGTCTCATGCAAGTAACAACAACCCTCAATGAAGAGGACATGATATGAGCATAACCTAGGCGAAGTAGAACCAGGGGAGCTCAGGAGAGTCCCAGTCTCTGAGAGGGGAGCGAAGAGACACCAGCAATCGCAGGTAGATTGCATAGAACTAGCTGGGAATTCCAGCAGTTCCTGCAGGGTATTTATACTACAGGATATGTAGCACGGATCATGCAACTACAAGTGCTATGAGAGGGAGTAGAGAGCATGTTCCCTAATGGAGCATGCTGGAATAGGAAAGTGAATACATACAAGGGTGTACAACCAAAGGGAGCACACCCGAGAAGGAAAGGTTAAATGTCTATAAAGGTTAAAGGCCTGGAGGCTCCGAGGAGTTCCACGGAAGTCCAAGGAGGCTGCCAGGAAGGGAAAGGTTCTCATTCCACAACTGAGGTGGTTGACGAGTCAAGCTGGGAATGAAGGTGAGCACACGGTGCGAGCCTAGGCGGTGAGACGACATTGTATCCGTTATTGGCAATGCCGAATGTGGAGAGGATTCACCTGATGGGATAGGCTATCAGGGAATGGAAGCATCTTGGGATGATGCGAACGTGGGGTCGTGGAAGCCTGATGGTGAGAGCAAGGACAGAGTCCGAGTGAGTGGAACAGAGTCCAAGATGACTCAAGGACATCCGATCAGGAAGGCGACGACGGATCATGAGAAGTACCGAGCGATGCCTTATCGGGAATGATGGTACATGTCGCAGACGTGGGACAAAGGGAGACCTGGAATGACAGTGATGGGCATGAGCCCGAGGACGCCGCAGACGAGGGCGAGCAATCTAGAACAAAGGGACATGCTTAGATAAGCATGTGGTGCTGACAGGGTTGTACCAGAGGTTGGATAGTGCTAGCCTATATGGCATTAGGTAAGCAGTGGCGATGATAGGGGCTATTTGGTGGCGAGTGAGTGCTAAGGAGCATGAGCGATGTTCCATATGAAGTATAACCTTCTAAGCCTATCGGTAGGCATAACAAGGTGGTCCTAGGTGTTGGTCTATATGTGGTGTCCTGTGTATGAGGGAGGCGACGGAGGAGGAGCGAGAGGAAGACAAGTGATGACGATGACGAGGAAAGCTAAAGAAAGAAGAAAAAGGTATGGGGGTTCCCATTATCGTAACAAACCCTATGGTTAGGGGTTCGCTTAGGGTAATCGTAGTGTAAGTAGTGTTAGGTATTGTACCAGTGAGTGAGGAAAGAGGAAAAAGGGAAGGGGGACCACTCTACCGTAACACAACCCAAGGACTAGCCCAGATTACACCACTATAACTCAATGGAAGGACAAGTGAACAATGATGGGGAACCCAACAGAGAACTTGACTGGAGTTCTTGGTTGGAATGGCATTGCTTAAATACTACTCTACTATTTGTACATTACAAACAACAGAGATTAAATACATGAGGTATGATGGTAATTAAATACGTGAGGCGAACACATGTGTAATGGAAGCATAGTGGAGATTAATAGAATGGAAGGGAAGCATACATAAAACATGTGTGAAACAGAGATTAAAAGAAGTGTGATAAAGCATGGGAGCAAATCATTAATGGTGATCTCATATAATAATGTAAACATAGTCAAACAACTGGTATATTGGTATGGTCAGAGTTTGGATCAGAGTTCCATAAAAAGATAAACATGTACAAATAAAAGGAAAAAGAAACGGAGTATGTAGAACTCCTGTACAACATCCTAGGGTTAGGGTCTGAGCATATACTACCACTCAAGCATAGTGTAGAGCGAAGGACTTAGGCATAGAATAACTGTTATGCATATAGGTGCACAATGAATCGCAACATCAAGGATAATGATAAGCATTGATATCTTATTGAACTGAGCCTTCTGGGATATCACTGGCACCACTCACTGCTTGTTGAGTTCACAGCCATGGTGTTATATGGTTACTCCACTGTCCAAATATGGGAACTCTGATTGTTACCAAATAAATTTCACATCTCACCTTATCCCGATTTTTCAAAGTTAAAATATTCAAAATCTAACAAGATAACTATCTTGTTTCAGTGTCTTAGAGTATATATATACAGTTTAAGAACTTTTATTCACCATTGTGTAGGTGTAATTCCAATTTTCATTCTGTCTATAAGGCAGTTGCCTATTTTGAGTGACAGACACTGTAGTACGAGGAAAAAGAGTCAATCATAACAAAATGTGTGCACCATTTTGGCCTAGGTACACTTTATATTTACAACTACCACTGCTTACATTTTCATTCATATGCAATGCATATAGTCAATGTGATTGCTGTGCTACCATGATCACACTTATGATACCCTTTTACTTCACATCACAAATCTGACATTGTGCCATTTTACCTTTGACAGTGTACACTATTAAAGTAGCAATAGCTACAGTATAAAGTCCAACTGCTCAACAAGTGTTTTACCTCAGCCCATCTGCACAAACAATGACTGAGGTAAGCCTTAGATAACTTTTCCTACATACCCTACTTATTTTGAGTACAGTTGATCCCTTCAGATAATCCAATATAGTCCATCTGCACAAATGACAACTGAGTTGATCCCTTCAGTTACCATGCTCTTGTTTGACCCCTTTCAAACTCTTGCATACACACCAACATAGCTAACAAAATGAGTAAAATGAGTATATATTTTTGCACTCACAACATTCCACAACCATAACACTGATACATTCTATATAAAATAATAAATGCTGATTACTATATAGGGAACCCTATGTCCAAATTTGGACATTCTAGGGTTTATATTGCACCCTAGGGTGACCAGAAATGCCTCATAACCTGTCTGAGAGAAGTAGGGGATGGAGGATAGGAGTGAGAGAGGTAGGGTTGATAGCATTGATGACATAGTAATCTCCCTTATTCCCCTTCCTTGCCCGACAGTTCTAATTTTTTGGTCCTAGACTCGGGTGCATCATTGCACTTTACTTGTGATATAGAGGCATCCGACAGCACTTTCACGAATCCAAGCATGCTCATCATTGCATACTTCCAGCGGGAGCCATACGGACATCCACAAGAAATGACAGGGCGCTGATACATATTTCTTTATGCCTACGCTTACACGGTTCTCTC
>JBBPSY010000355.1:0-14487 GCA_038093855.1 Rugiboletus extremiorientalis
ACCACTGATATCAAAAGGTGCAAAACTGTTACAATGGTGTCTCTGGATTAAAATAGCCATATCTCCACAGCCTCTGAACCAGATCACATGACCTAGGGACAACATTTGTAGCCAAGGGTTAGTGGCTCCCATGCCCCCACCAACCCTAAGCGAAATTCCCACATCCTCCAGCACCACACTGTGTGTAATCCAAAAGTACCAAACATTGTAACAGTTTTGCACCTCATTGTATTTTCAGTACCAATGGGATATATGCTTATCATACCTGCCATGCATTTTAGCAACAGTGCAAAATGTGTACAGCATGTAGGATCACATGTGCACAGTTGATTTGAACAATAACTGAGCTTCTTATTCATGGTGAATACAGTGCATTTTCAAGTAGGAAGAAATTGAGTGTTTGCTATGGATCTACTATATGTATGTATACATAATGAACAGATAATAGGACATAGGGAATGGTACTACATAACATGATGAGTAGAAGACCTGCCAATGTGTGAACAGTGGAGAGGCTATACATCTGTGTGTATGAGACAACTACAAGTGTAATGGATATCTAGGTATGCTTGGAGGCTGGAATGTATGATGATGTGTGAGCCAAACTGATTCTTTGTATATTTTTGAATATCTGAAAATGTGTGACATGATGGATGTGTGTGATTGTCTACTGATAGAAACTGAGATGGAAAGCATTCAAATCTGCACATTTTTTAGTGTTCCAAAAATGTGCAGAATGGTGTGTCATGAATGAGTTCATCTAAACCACCTGCATGACTTCCCAACACTCACTGTTTTAAGCAATACTTTGTGTATCAAAGAAATAGGACATTTTCACATATTTCTTGCATACTTGGGGTTGTTCTTTGAGTTTAGCTATTCCTAACATGCAAAATCTGCACATTTTTTGAACCCTAAAAAATGCACAGCTGTGCATGTCATGAATGGCTTTGAAAGAGTCATAAAGTCACAGAACAATCTCAATGTTTTTTTTTTTACAATATAGTGTCAAAAAAGATGTTTCCACACATTTCTTATATCCATGATAATGTGTGATGTGGTGTGTTATCATGACATGATGTCAAATCTGTTTTATCTTATCTTATCTTATCTTATCTTACCACCTTATTGTTCTGTTTTGTTTGTCTTGTTCTTGTATTTTATTTCATTTTGGTGGAAGTATATAGTATGATTGTATGACTCTAGCAGAAGCAAGTATACCAGTAATATATATATATTAACAAATACATGCATTCAAACATACAAAATAACATGAATAGACTATCATACAGCTATAGACAAGGTGGTGAAAGCATACAGTCAAATATTTAGTGGATGTGAGAAGGTGGTAAGTCACAAGTCAAATATTTGAGTGTTCAGCCACACTGATCATGCTTGACCTCTCTCCACCAACCATTCATGGAATGCAGTGCTGGGTACAGTTTGGTGTACCCAGCATCAACTGTGCAGAAGATGGATGGCTGTGCTGGACTTATAGTGGCATGGCAAAGAGTGTGCTGAGCCTGAGATGGACTGACACTTGCTGTCATATCCATGATCTCTGGTAGTCAAGTGGCCACCTCTGGTTATTTCCCTACATCTCCGGTGTGCAACCAGCATCTCTGTACTCGGGTCCATAACCAGTACCCAGAGTTGTGTGCCTTCCTATTGGACTTCCATATGATGTCACCCTTTATTCCCCTTGATGTTTCTGTTTCATGTTCTCTTGCCTAACCATATGCCTCCTGTTATCCTCCATATGTCTCCTGTCATCCTCCATATGCTTCTGTCATACTTTCTTATCATTTGTTTCACTTCATAGTTACCATCTGTTATTTGCTACATACCCTCTTCCGATCTCAGTCCTGGTTCATAGTATAAGTACTGTGTCCTCCATCTATAGACCTCAGTTTGCAAATCAACTAAGTTACCCCTTCCTGTCCAAGTTCCTTTCCAACCTTTTCCCTTACTCTTCTCCATACTCCTTTCCCAAATACGAGAACACAAGGTTTGGCAAGGGCATGACACATAAGTCCTGCATCAACATCCTTATTCATTGAGTACCCCCTTATCCCCTTACCCTCTGTTGGACCTCTGTCCCAACTTCATACTGACACCCCAGAACTCTGTCAGACTTGTACCCAGAGGGACCAGACTTGACAGTATTTGCAAACTGACCCTTGTTGAACCTCATCATGCCAGCCAGAACTACTTGCAATTCACGTTGTGCTGGTGTGCTACAAACTGTGCTTGGTAGTGCCTGCATGATTCCTGGTGAATTCATCAGCTTTACCCAACAAGCCATCCCCTTGATCTCTGGATCAGGTTTATGTGCTCCATTGTCCCCACTTGCTCCACTTTCCTGGGAACCTTTCCCTGCAGGTCCACATTTCCAAGTCCTATCAGATGACAATCATGCAGATCTATATGACCAACATCCATCTACCCCGGAACATGGAGACAGAGGTGGTGGGAACAACGACGGTATTGTCCATGACTCTAATGAACCTTCTGACTCTTCTTCAAGCTCTTTAGATCTTGATTCTGATCATGAGAATTCAAACGAAGATCTCAATGAAGTCCTGCTAGCATTTGAACCCTTCACTCAGCTCACTGACGCGATCAGGGGCATGACTTGCCAAGCACTCCGATGAAAACGAAATTCTGAAGACTCTAAGCCTAAAGTCTGGGAACCAGATGTTGCGACCCAATCGTACTAGGGATAGAACCTAGTGACAGATAAGGCAACACCAAATAAGACGTCGCCAGAAGAATAGATAAATGAAGGATTGGAGCGGCTTAATGCTACAGTTGTACTCAGGGGAGAATACAAGAGGACTAAGCTGGAGAGCTTAGGCCGTCTTGGCTCTATTCTTTATACTACAGAGCCCTTGGGCTTACATAAGTAAACTATACTACATAAGGGAATGCCCAGCGACCTACATGGTCCTAGGGCATAACGTCATAGATAACTATCTACGGTGCGTACACCATGAGGCTTTAATGTCCGTGGTGTGAGAACACCGTCCCTTGGGAATGTCACCCGTGGGTACATCAGTGGCGTCTCCACCTCCTATATCGTAAATCGGATCTGATCTAGATGTGGATCTATCAAGATACCATCTCATCTTAGATACAGATCTCTTAATGTCCGTGTATCATAATATATACGTAATGCTACATGTAATGTTCGTATAGGCCTCGTTGGCCATCATATGCTATGCTACAAGGTAATTGTACTTATATATTATGTAATATGAGATATCCCATGGTCACATGCCGTCTTCTAAGGGATTCTCTTAGGAATACGTCGTGAAGTATAGGCGGCTACCATCGTAGTCCGTATCTGTACTGATAATCGTCAGGCAATGCCTTCGCATGCGACTATCTTTCGTGATATGTCCTTGATTACTAAGTGTTACGATGTCGAATCGCAACACCAGATCCTTTTGACAGAACTGACCTGAAGCAACTCTGTCCCTTCGTTGTACAATGCAAGCTTAACTTCCAAGCAAACTCAAAGACCTACTGCAAGGAATGGACTAAGGTAACATTTGCCCAATCTTATCTAAATTCCCTAGGTTCAAATGAATGCTTCTGAAGGTTGTAAAACAGCATTCCCTCATGCTTTAAGATACCTCCTGAGTCACAGCTTGGCTTTGCACACAGGTGAATCACACTTTACTATGACATCCACTGCTATATTGTGTGGTTGTTGGGATCACATAATTAAGGTGGGATTCATGGGGATTACTCCACAGTTAATTTGCTTGGAGGTTAGCTGTTAGAGTTGGGGGGTTGGGGGGTTTACTCCCCAGTTAGTGTATTTAAGGTTCAGCTGTATCAACTGGGAAGTCTGGGGGGTTTATTTCCTAGCTAGTTAGAGTTTGGGTCTGTTAGAGTTCAGGCTTGTTAGAGTTGTGATTCACCTCTATCCGATGTATCTATGTAATCTATGAGTTATGTGGTTTGAGCCACACTCTCTTTGAGCCATATCATTCAACATCATTGCTGAGTCATGGTCTTTCTGTATCCCAACAGTTTCTACCCTTTAACTGCTAATGGCTAGTCTTTCTTGGCTCATTCACCCTTCCCTATGGTGACACCCCTTTCTCCCTTCTTTTTGTCACTGGTGGCTACTCCAATAGCACTCTGCTTCAACATCAACCCTGTTTCTTCATGAATGATGTTCTGTTCTAAAATACCTCTCTAACTGTCTTCGTTAGACCACCATATCAAACACTGCTGAGCTCAGTGTTCATGTCCCAACAGTGATTTTCATCTATCTGTTTGGTTTTGTTTTTTGAGCAAAATGCCACAACCTCCATCTCTCTCTCTTTCTTCCTCTTATCATGGCTGACCATCACCAACCACTCCCCATCACCCCATTGAGTCTATTGAGTTGTTGAGTATATAACTTCTCTGTTTCTACCTCTACTGATTGATTTTTCACAATGCCTCCAAGCCCCTATCCCTCTGCTTCTCCAACTCCACAAGTGTCTTCATGTGAGTTTACTCCTTGCTAATTATCAATGACTCTTTCCTATATGTGCTCACTTTTGCAATCACAGCTTATCTTGAGCAGATTTTGGATGCATATATTCGCCTACAGTATCTGCCCCTATATCCCTCTCAAAGACCCACCAACTGCATTTCCATTTGTGTTGTGGACCCTCTGTCCCAATTATTGCTTTAAATGTTTGTTTCTTCTTTATGTTATGTTCATTGGACCTTGTATCTCTAGTCCTTTGATTGGTGTTGACTCATGCTAGCACCTCCCTCAATCACTTAGACCATCCCCATGCAATTAGTTCTATCAACTCTTTTGAGCTTTGGATATTGGATGGGGTTGGCTTGATTCAAGCACCATTTGTGATATCAATGAAATACTTTGGTAAGGTTGACATATTACTCCTTTGAGTCACACCATGCTGAGCCATTGTTTCACCCAGATCTACAATATATGTGCCAGCACTATCCCTAGTGAATCTGTTCTGCACCTACATAGCCCAAGATGATGCTCCCTAGGATCATCTTTGATGAGTCCAGCAGTGTCACACTGCTTGAAGTTTACACTGATCCATAACCACATTTTTTGTGTGTTTCAATGATTGATGGCATGCTCAGGTTCATCAAGTTGAGTCACACTGAGTTACACTGAGTCATGGTAGGTGGTATAGTATTTACTAGTCAGCGAAATCAAAGCCCTACCAATGAAAATATGTCTTGGTTCTCACAGTGCATTATTTTACTGTTCTAGTATGTAGCTGCATTGTTATGCCATGTATATTATTAAATTAATTCTATATGTATCCCCTGTATCCTTTATATTTTGCAAAATCCTTAGGCCTTTTCATCCCACTCTGATACATGGTAAGTGATACTCAAGTCATCCCCTGAAGTAGTATTCACTGGCTCTCAGCACCTACACCATACTGTCAGCATCCTTTATGATGATGTCCATCTTTAAAGCTGTTTGATGGTGATCATGTCCTGCTGTTCTAGGTGTCCTTGTTTCATTCCTGGCTATACAACATATATTCAGTGTGATCAGGCTAGTAAACATGCCAGTGACTTTCATGCAGTGGTTCAGAATATCAGATATCAAGGTAGCACATATGTGCTTTCTTTTGAAATATGAGCTGAGAAGCTCTCTGACAGGATGGACCATTTCCATCCACAGAGATATTGCATCAGATTATCACTAATGTAGGCCAGTTAGGCTTTATCTTAGTTAGAGTTGGTCTCAGATAGGGATCATCTTTGTCTTGGTTGTCTTGGTTGTCTCAGCTGTCTTGGGGTTAGAGTTTCTATTCCCACTCACCTGCTCAAATCAAGGAAACTATTTCACCTATGGTGATGTACAGTGGCTCAAATAAGTGTCCCAATGTTGGGGCATTTTGGAAAGACTTGACATTTGCAAGAGACCCAAAATACATTAGCTCTAGCTCCTGCATGATCATCATAGCCCTAATGCCTGCCCTAAATATGAGCCCTTAATCATGTTATTTGGTTGCCATGGCATTGAGATATAATAATTTCAAAAATGACATATCATTGGGACACTTATTTGAGCAACATTTCTATTCCACAATTTTAGTACTTTGCATGCCCTCCCTTTGCCTTTATCACTATATCTATTGTTCTAGGCATGATTTCTATCAATCTTTGACATTCCTCAACCTCTATCTTGCCCCATTCCACATCAATCCATTCATAAGCTCTCAAACACCTTCTGGTAATGTTGTATAGCTGTTGAACTTCTTTTAAAGGATTTGCCAGAGATGTTCAATAGCATTAAGGTCTGGAGATTGTGCTGGCTAATCAAGAACCTTGATACCCTCAGATTTCACCCATTCCTGGGCTCTTTTAGAGATGTGTTTGAGATCATTATCCTTAGAGGTTCTAGAATTTTCCATAATAGGAAGTAGATTAACCTTCAAAGTGGAGCCATACTGCTCAGTGTTCATCTTTCCTTCCACCTCTGCAAGGATTCCCACTCCATTCCAGCCCATGCATTCCCAAACCATCAAGGAACCTTCCTGCAAACTTTACTATTCCCTGTATCTCCATGTCTTGCAAAGTATTTTCTGCTACTTTCCACACATACTCCCTTCTATCCAACCCAATCCTGTTAATATTGGTCTCATCTAACCAAACTACCCTAGTCTAGTCCTTCACAGTCCAGTGTTGGTGCTTAAGAGCAAAGGTCAGCCTATGTTTCCTATACTTGACAGACAAGAGTGGTTTCTTTTTCTTCAGCACAGCCTTTAGAGATGCAGACTTTGGCTTATTGTGATCAGTTTGGGTAAAAATAGAATAGCAGAGGGTATAATTGATGAGATGGGTAGCCTGGACAGCTTTTCAACCTTGCCAGTGATAATACTAGAGACAATTCAGCTTCTGTTAGTAGAAGAAAGCTTGGAAGGTGGATCTAATTTGATGTTTTCCTTGCCTGGATCAATCTCCTTGATAGCACTGGCAACAGAGGACTTCCCCAGGCCAGCTTTGGAGGATATGGCCTAGCAGAAAGACCAGATTCAGAGAGAAACAGGATATTGGCTCTAGCAGAGGCAGAAATGGACTTTATGGTGAAGTAGGGTTAGCTAGGTGGTATTCCTGCCTTTTATAGTGCTCAGGGTTGTGCAAGTTACATAATGAGACAGGGTTGAAGCACAGCATCCATCAGAACATTATGTTATTTATCAAATGATGACTGACAATATCATGCTTGTTACAACACACAAGGTACTGTATCTTTCTGGCAAAGCCTTAGAGAGGACCTGTCATTGGGACTTCACTGGTTTGTGTGAGTACAGAAGCTCGCAGTCCTAAGTCCAAAGACACTAGCAGCTGTACTTTGGGTGTACAGAGACCTCAAAAAAGAAGCTAAGTCTAGAGGGATGCAGCAACTAAGACTTGCACCAGAAGATACACTTAGATTGTGTAGAACTAGCTGGGGGGCCTAGTTCCACCACATAGCAGATCCTTATATACTACAATGGAGTTCTGTATTCAATGTGCACATATTTAGAGGATGAACAGTCTGCAATACTAATAGAGGCAGTATTACAGAAAGAGAAAGGGTCCAGTTCCACTAAGGTTGTGGTTGACTGGGAAGGGAAATGGTCTGCAGCAATGGGAGTTGTTGTGGAATAGGAAAAGGGGTCTGACACTGCAATGAAGCAGTAACATGGAATAAGTAAAGGGTATTCTGCAGCAATGGGAGTTGTTGCAGAATAGAAAATCTGCAGCTGCTGGAATAGGAAGTCTGGAATAGGAAATCCATGGTGCAACTGCCATAATAGGAAATCCACAGCTGCAGAGGCAATTACAAGAAGGAAGATGGAAAGGGAGAACATACTACAAGTGCAGAAATATAAATATGACCTGGCTAAGTGAAGGGAATGATGAATGAGTGGATATCAGCCATAGTAGTGTGAAAGGAATAAAGAAAAAGGTGAGGGGGACCATAAGGGGAACTGTGAAACCATAACAATGCTCAAATAAGTGTCCCAATAACATGCCATTTCAATACACCTATATCTCAGTGCTATGGCAGCCAAATCACATGACTGAGGGCTCATATTCAGGGCAGGAGTTAGGGCTATGATGACTCTACAAGAGCATGAGCTAACAAATTTTGATTCTCTTGCAAATGACAGGTCTTTCTAAAATGGCCCAACATTGGGACACTTATGTGAGCTACTGTATACTGTGTTGCTGTGAAACTTTCCTTTTATGTCATGGAGGCCTCAAAAGCACAAATACTGTATATCTAAGCTGTTACAATGCACATGGTACTTTAGTGGCAAACCAAAGAAGTAGCTGTTGTCAGGACTTCAACAGGCAACGTAGATACAGAAGCCTACAGTCCTCAGTCCAGAACTCAATGGGCAGGGCTTAGGGCAACCTTTAGACCACAGAGAGGAAGCAAAATCATGAGGGAGGGATGAAAGACTTAGGCTCTCTGGTTGCCAGTAAGTACACATGGATTGCGTAGAACTAGCTGGGGATCCAGCAGTCCTATCACTAAGGTATTTATATGTTACAGAGGGGGCTGTACTCTGGGTGGCTATAGTGCTTGAAGAGGAAATGGTCTGGCAGATCCCAAAGGGATATGCCAGAAGAGGAAGGGTTTTAGTTCTGCAAACTAGGCAGTTGACTGAGAAGATAAAAGGGACATGCCAGGAAAGGCTAACATGCCAAAAGAAGGAAGTGTGCTGCAACAATGAGGTTGCAGACCGCAAAGGGTAAAAGAGTCTGTGACAGCAGTGGCAGTCACAGAATAAGAAAGGGGGTGACACTGCAATGGGCAGTGACACAAAAGGAGAACATAGGTAAGTAAGAGTAAACAAAGAAAAACCTCACTGGTACTGAGGTAAGTGCTAAGTATGTTAGCTAAGCCCATATCTAATGGGATAAGCCTAGTTAAGTGTTGTACCAGTGGGCAAGGAAGGAAGAAAAAGGGGAGGGGGACCACTCTACTGTAACATAAGCCATCTCTTTGTCCATCATGGCATCATTCTCAATAGCAGAGCATTCTCCCTTGTTCTTCAAACCTATAGTGAAAAATATCTCAGCTTATCCTTGGGTCTCAGGAAGTACTGCCAACTGATGTGCTCAATGCTTTGCTCTCTCACCCAAGCAGGCTTTAGAGTGCCTGATGAAGTCATCATGACCACAACTTGAATGCAATGTATGGACAGTTTGGCCACTCAGCAGGGGTTGCAGATGCTCATTATGGCATTTAGGGTACCAATGCTCTTTCATCAGTGTCCCATACTGCTGTTTGTTCCATGCAGTGTGTTTTGATCAAATGGCATGCTTATTTGGAGTGTCCCCACTCTCACTCCTCCTTGAATACAGGCCTATCTATGGATACTGTGGACCATGCTGCCCAGTTGCTTCACTCCTTCAAGGCTTCCATAATATCTTCTATTCAAGAAGTAGCTCAAGATGGCATTCACCAGTTTCACCATACAGTTCTGCTGCATTGGACTGCACTGTTACAAGGCTTCAGCTCTGATCTGATGTTTTATATCAACTCTACACTCCTGGCCTCATTATGTCCCAATCTTGACCAACTGTTCCCCCTGGTTATTCATCCTCAACTTACCTCTCACATCCAACCTCTGTTTCCTGGTACTGGGTGTTTCTGCTTCACCTCATCAACAAGTTGAGCTTGTGCAGGGATCTCTCACCAGTGACCATATCTTGGCCATGATGCCCACTGGAAGCAGAAAAAGCTTGGCTTTTTTTGCTGCCCCTTTGCTCAACCCCTCTACCTTGTTCATAGTTGTAACACCCTTTGTTGCATTAATGGAGAACATGTGTCAGAGATTGGCAGCCTATCCTATTTCTGGTGGGAAATGGTCTAGTGATATCAGCCCCTTTGATGCCCAGCTGGTCATCATCTCTGCCCATGAAGCAGGCTCAGTGCACTTTTTCCAGTGGGCTCAGGCCAACTTGGAATAGATCTACTGGGTGTTCTTGGATGAGGCACACCATGTTTGCATGTCTGATTTATATCACCCTTGCTTCAAGTTGTTTCATTTGCTGACTCAACTGAAGAAGCCAATCACCTTCCTGACTGCAATAATGCCAGTCTATTCTGCTCCAGCCGTCTGCAAAGCAATGATGATCAACCCTTTGCTTCTTTGGATCATTTGAGCTCCAGTTTCTCGGTCAAACATTGGGTACCACATGATTCATATTGATGAATCATGCCTTGTGAAGAAGACCCTTGAGGTCTATTGCTCTATAAGCCTTCAACTCCATGAGTGGGGTATCATTTATACCACCAGCATTGCCTTCACACAATAAACAAGGATGAAAAGTCACACTATTTTCTTGCATAGCACTTGGGACAAAGACCTGAGTTGCTGCTACCATATACTTTGGTGAGGGAGTCAATTTTCCAAGCATCTGCTATGCCATCATTGTCAAGCCCAAGGAAGGACATGTTGTCCTTTCTTCAAGAATCTGGATAGCTTGGTCATAATGGCCTTCCTTCTTGGTCTATCACCCTTTGGAGCAGTCTCCCAAAACTACCCTCCATAAATGACCCTGACCATTGTGGAAAATATCCCATGACTCTCTTTCTGAAAACCAATTCTTGTTGAAGGCTGATGTTTCAGCAATTTGATCTTGGGGTTCACTCCTGTGCCTCCTCCTCTGATAATTTTTTTTGCAAATTTTGTGAGGGAATCTCCAAGGTATCAGGCCAGTATGTTGTCCTTTGTTCTAAGCTAATCCATCCTATAGTCTAGTGAGCTATATGTTCCATTGTCTGTTCAATTCGACCTTCCCTTGGTCCAGCAATCCATTCCCCAGCCCAAAGCTGCCCCTCTCTCTATTTTAGTTAAAAGCAACACCCTTTTGATTGACCAAGCTCATATGCAATTCAGCAAAATGTGACATGCAGGCACTATGCACCATCATTTCTCTAGTGTCTGCCATAGGGTGGGTGTGCTGACTGCTGGATTCTTGGTAAATCACATGTTGGACCACATACTGATAATTGTCCCTACCTTTTCAACACACTCCTTTCCAGCCTTTGTACAAGAAGAGGGAGGAGAACCTCTTTTGGCCCTCATGCTATCATTACTGGGTTTCTTTTCAACCTCCCTATAGCTATCCTGGTTACAAGAAGGGTAAGCAGATCTTGTCTGAAGACTGCCCCAATCCAAAGATCCCTCACCTTATTCCTACCCTCTGCTCTATGAGTTATCTATAAAATTGGTGGACTATGGCAGGGGAATTGTGAGTAACAAAACTTATCTGATGCTTTTTCTGACTATTCCATTTATTTCAAGTATTTTGCTTATGTATCTAATCTTTGCTTAGTTTGCTAACTAATACATTTATTCCTTTTTCATCTTGCAAAAACCATGTGGCTCACCTGCCCTACCCTGGCCCCACTTTGAACTTGAACCATTGTCTGTTAATACTACAGTAGCACAGCCACCACATGTGGTCTGAGCAAATAGATCAACTGATTAATAACCATCTTTCCCCTCCACTTTCTCCACTCACTCACTCTATTCTCTCTATTCCATCCCTCCTCTCAGCTCTATTACTCTTTATATGTGATCCACAGTGTTAAGTGGTACCTTGGATCATTACCTCAGCTTTCCTTTTTGTTTCCCTTGCTGCCTTTAGAGGAGCCCCTTGGAAGGACAGAATTGTACCTCATCTATATAGCTTCACAGTCCTCTCCCTTAAGAGTGATTAGTCTCTGCTAGGGTTGTGCCTGGTTTTCAAAGAACAACTGGAAGCCACTGTGGTCACACAGTCCCAGGCTGAGTCTACATAGTTCAATAGATAAATAGTTACATAGATAGTAGCAGTACTCAGGATAATTCAGGCTGATTGTTGACTGGATGTCCTGCCCTGAAGATCAAGAATCTAACCTGATTCTTTGCTTTTACCCAGTATGTTTCATCATTCTTTTACATGTAATTCTAATGACTGATAATAGATTTCTTTAGATCTACTATATCACCTATATTAGGTGGATATTCCAATTCATTGATTGTTATTCTTTTCAAATGTAAGTATTTTACTGTCTATGGTATAATAAATGTTCCAACTCATTCAATTCAATGCTATTTAGGGCTTCACCTCCAATATCTCCTCAACATGCATGGAATGCTTCTCACCAGGCTGAACATGATCAGCATCAAATTGACTCTCCTCCCTCCCATCATTGCCCAGGCCCTTCTTCTCAAATGCCTTCAAATGTTCCAAATGCCTTGATTGTATGTTATTATCACACATCTACTATAGAGAGAGTATTCATTGAGGAATCTCAGAACCATCCTCCTGTACCTGTGGATCAATATCCAGGTATACCATGCCACTTGATTGAACATCATGATGTTTAAAGAATGTGTTGTTTATACTCACCACCCCCACTACCTATGTTTCCTGCCAATTTTCATCCTACTCCAGTCTTGCCTGCTTTCAATTAGCCCTTACCACCTGCTTTGCCTTTTGGCTATCAATCATTTGCTCCACCTCCACCACCACCTCCTACAAATACTAGAGTTGATTACAATGCTAGATGGCTAGAGAACTTCAATTTTTCTGATCAAAATTGTTATTCTACTGTTCCTCAGCCTGAGCCTTCCAATGCTCAAGCTGGTCCTGCATACCCTCCTCCTATCCCAGGTTATCCATATATATTTGACTTTCAACAACATGAAGCAAGTCAGCAAGCTTCTATTAGATTATAGTGATTACAAAGGCAGGAAGCAGAGCAGCAAAGAAGTCTTCAAATGCAGCAACAGGCTCATGAACTGGAGTATAGACAGCAGCAAGCACTATATCAACCAGCAGAGCCTCAAAGGCTTTTGGAGTTGCAACAGATGGAGGCTCAACAGATGGAACAGCAAAGACTTTTGGAGTTCCAGTAGGCACTACATCAACAAATAGAATATCAAAGGCTTTTGGAGCTGCAACCACAACTAGAGCTACAACATCAGCAGAGATTGGAGCAGCAAAGACTTTTATTGGTGCAACAACAGATACTGTAGAACAGCAAAGACTTTTGGAGCAGCAGCAACAGGACGCAGTATGGCAACAGGAGTAAGCCCATCAGTCTCAAGAAGACAATACAGTTGTTCAAATACAACACTTCCCAATCTTTTGCTTTCAGAGGCTCTTGGTGAGCATAGCCAACAGTCAGCAGAACAATATGAGCAAGATCAACAGAGACAATAATCTGGCTCTCCACCTCCTTCTCCTTCTCCTTCTGCTCCTGCATCTCCTAGGCATCTATACCTAGAACTCCATTACAAAACCTGTTCAAATCCCACTCTCTGATCCAGATCCAGATCCATCTGATTCCAGCTCCAGTGATTCTGAGGATGGGAATGAGGATCCACAGCCTCCACATTGCATTCAACCTGGAGGTAGAAGATATTCTGAGCCAGTGGAGGTCCACTCTCTTGGCCCAATGAACATCCAATGTTCACATTGCCATGCTCTTCATTTTATTTCAGAAAAGCTCACTAACTCTGGTATATACGATCCTCACTTTGGCATGTGTTGTCTCTGAATCAGGGTTAGGTTAAGATTCCTGAAATACAAGAGTGGCCATGTATTCTACAGGGGTTTTTGATGATCCTCAAGATCACAGAGAGTTCAAAAAGAAAACACAACAGTACAACAATACTTTAACATTTACCTCTGTTGGCACTGACATGGACCATCAAACTCTTCAAGGATCTGGACCAGCATCTTTTCATGTTCATGGTGCACTTCACCACCTTATGGGATCTCTTATACCACCAGATGGAACACACCCTTCCTATGCTCAGCTCTATATCTATGATCCACTGGAGGGAACTTATGGATGTATACAACACAATCCTCAATTAAATGGTGCCATTTTGCTGGCTCTGTATACCACCCTTAGGGATACTCATCCATATACCCCACTCAATAGGCAAGCCTATGAAATCATGCAGGTCAGTGGCTCTTAATCTATTTCTATTCAACAAACAAACTTATTGAAATATCATAGGTCAAACCTCCAGAAGAGCATACAGATGTTGCATGCAAACCATCTAAAAAATTAAGGGAGAATGTGGTGTGAAAAAAGTGTGATCCGATGCATATTTTGCCTGCATTGCCAATGTCCATAGTCATTGCAAACTCTAAAAAACCATGTGGCTTTTCAGACTCCTGCGGGCACGAGTGCAGAAATGATTTTTTATTTTCAAACTCAGCTGCAGCTACACAGCCACTCAAGTGCAGAACATGATTTAGTGGACATACAAACTCATGCCCCTTGCCCACCATGGCAAGCTCGACCAAGCAAATGGCTGAGCCTTACTTGGGGGAGATAAGGGCACTCAAGTTACATATATACTACACAAAGGCTGCTACTTCAATCAGATTGAAGTAAACTTGAGTGATTGCAATCAAACCTTCCCCCTGCAGCCCTGTGTTAAGCATTTGTGGGTACATGCATTGCAA
>JBBPSY010000356.1:0-14460 GCA_038093855.1 Rugiboletus extremiorientalis
TCAGGTGGCAGGAACAGAATGGTTTGAAGGCCTAGAAGGCCCTGTGGCCATGTTCTTGAGACCCATGTATGATATGGAAGCATTGATGGAGATTTGGTGGGGATAGAGTGCATAGGTGTGTCTGTTGCATCCTGTTGTCTATCAAGGGCATGGCAGGGAAGAGAGTGAGGGTGTGAATGCAAGAGAGAGACAGAGAGACAGAGAGAGAGAGAGAGAATGAGATTGGGGCTGCTTGTTCTCACTGCCATAACCAGGATGTGGGTCACTTTGAGTGTGGAGAGGCAGTCATGTGACTGGTGAAGGGGGGCAGAGCAAGCAACCCTGTCCATTGTTGTCCATACAATGACATCTGTTGGATGTACACCAGAGATATGCAGGAACTGACCTACCACTGCTGCCCATTGGCTAACCTCTCTCTTTGAGCCAGCTCACATCTGTCAAGTTTGACCAGCACTCTGACACTCTGTGCTGCCATTGGTGAGCAGTGTGCATATGTGTAGTGAATACCACTTGATCAACCCCTTACCCTCCCCTCCCAAGGTGTGGCATTTCAAGGTTCACTGTCACCATCTGTTGCAATTTGTCATACATGCACCCTTTAAGTCTATTAGCCCCTATGCCAGTGTGGTAGCATATGCATGGACTCTACTCAGGATGTTGTACAGGAGTTTTATATACTCCATCTCTTTTTTGTTTTGTTTGTACATGTTTACATTTTTATAGAACTCTGATTCAAACTCCAACCATACTGATACACCAGTTGTTTGGTTATGTTTACCTTTTTATGCAAGATCGCTGTCTGTGATTCACTTCTATGCTTCTTTTAATCTCTGCACCTCATGGCATCATGCTTCCATTCTGCCACTCGGCTATTTAATCTCTGTACATGCTTCTCTTCCATTTCTGATCCACATGTTAACCTCATGTATTTAATCTCTGTTGTTTGTAGTGTACAAACATCATGTAGTATATAAGTTGAATGTAGCACCAATGAGAACTTCAGTCAAGTTCTTCGTTGGTTTCCCCATAGCCAACCAATATACTTGTCCCCTCTATCAAGTGATAGTGGTGTAACCTAGGGCTTTCCTTGGGTTGCAACACCATCAATGAGTGTGCACAAGGTCAGTTGACTCATATAGCTTGCCCTCTGACCTGTGTGCTATCTTCCTCCCCTATATCAGCTGCCCATAGTTGTGACAAGATGTTTGATGCACACATGCCAGTGGTTTAGGGAGACAGTGGTTGGCTTTAGTCAGGCCCAGAGCCAAGTTTGATACATAAATACTGACTGGTGTGAGGGGAACACAGAGGTCAGGTTCAGTCAAGGTCAGTCAAGGTCAATTACATTCAATGCACAAAAGATGGCAATGTACCCCAATCATGTATATGAAGGGCTAAAAAGAGTGTTGACATACTCCTGGGACACTCACTGTTACCTTAGAGTGAATATCCATCCCCTTGGGCAGTAGACTACTCCAATGGCTGCTTTGTCAGAGGATAACAAAGCCTCTGCAGTCACTGTGACTCTGCCCTTTGAAGGACAGTCCCCTGGCTGGGATTGGGCAGCCAGGTATGAGGATGATTATTCTTGAGCACCTTTCCAGCTATTTCTCACCCATGATCATGTTAAGCATGGCAACTGCAAGTTCATTATTGTCCTGCTGAGGCTTTGGGTGGGTAGTATGTTGAAAGTGTGTGTGTGATCATGAGAGGAAGGGGAGAAGCAACCCCCATGGATAAATAAATTAAAAAGTAAAAAATAAAAATGATGTCCAAAATTTGACCATGAATTTATGATGGACCATCTGAGAGGCTTTGCTGGTTGGTAAAGGGTCATCCTTTGACCACCACCCATGCCCTTTGCATACAGTGTGTATGCATGACTCTCCTACCCGTGTGGGTGGCCCCAACTGGTGTTGCTGCTTGCCTGACTGATAGGTCTTCATGCTTAGGGTCCTTTGGTCACCACATGCATGTGTGACATTAGTCATCCCTTCAAAGATGCAGGGGATAGGCTTGGCCAGCTGCACAAGTGAGAATGTTGATGATGATGGTGTACTTGTTATGACACACATGGCATCTCAGTGACAAAGTCAGAGAGATTCCTGTCATTAGGACTTCACTGGATGATACAAGTACAGAAGCTCATAGTCCTAAGTCCTAAGACACTAGTAGCAGAATTCTGGGTACTCTGAGACCACAAGGAAGAAGCTTAAGTCTTGAAGGTGGTGAAGACTTAGAGGTTCTGACCTTTGCCAGTAAATACGCATGGATTGCATAGAACTAGCTGGGAAGCCAGTTCCACAAATAGTGGGGTTTATATAGTACAGGATGGGGCTGTACCTAGCAAGTATATACTTAAAGGGGAAAAGGGTCCACTATCCCAATAGAGGGGAGTAGTGGAAAGGAAAGTGTTCTGGGTCTACAAATGGAGGTGGTTTTCTGGGAAGGATAAAAGGAGCCATGACAGCAAAGGTTATTATGGCAATAGAAAGGGTCTACTATAGCAATGAGGCTGTCAGTCCAGAAAGGGTAAAGGGTCTGGAACAGTGGTAGCTGTCTGGAATAAGAAGGTGAGTGGTACTGCAAGGAGGCAGTAACATGAAGAGAAAAAAAAGGCATACTTTGATGATGTAAGTACCTAGCTAATCCCAGAAAGGGATGGGATAAGTAGGTTAAGACCATAACAGTACTAGACTGACTTGAGTGACAGAAAAAAAAAAAGGCTCTTACTTTGGTGTGTGCAGAAGGTGGGCTCACACACTGCTAAAGACATTGAACTGGGCCAGCCAAATATGTGTGTATGCCCACATGCCACCAAGTAACAGTAGTATCATGTGGGCTGGCCCTGGTCAGAGGGGGGGTCAGCATAGGTTACTGAGGGCACCTCAGGGGAAAAGTTGGTATACTTGCCAAATAAGAGAATGATCATATGGGGCAAGCAGGATGCTTCCATCCTCACCACATAGTCCCTTGTTGCCTCCAAGTAGTACAAGCTGGCTTGACTGCAAGATTCAGCTCTAATGCTACTAACCTCATTCTTGAACTTGGCAATGGTATACAAATAGTGATCAATGTGCATGTCACCATCAGTCACCTACCCTTTGGGTGTCTTGAAAGCAACAAAGCATAGGTCAGTGTCAGAAAACAACTTGTGGATCATTCAGGCCTGCATCTCCTCTGTCAGGACAAAAGTCCAACATTGCAATGGACAGCTTCATTGCAAGAGCATTGTCACATGCTGTTATTTCATGTGTTTCACAGTCATTAAGGAACTGGCAGAACACAGAGTGTAGCACTGTCGGTGGAATCATCACCACAACAGTATGGAGGCAACTACAATAGATGGCCTATAGGGATTCATTTTGCTGGGACAAGAACTGTTCACCCTCCCACTGGACAATGGGGCTGATGGCTGGTTCCTGTTTGGGAAGGCCAGTCTGCCTTGGCCAATGTCAAAGGAGGACAATGATGATGGTATGTATAGGCCTGATTGTACTGCAGAAAAGAGAGCCACCAGAAGGGCTGATGTCAGAGATCCCACAAGCATCAAAGGTTACCAATCAGACTTACAAAAAAGGGGCACCTCAACAATAACATGCAAATGCTCCTCAACAGGTGGATCAACAAAAATGTTGCCAAGTGTTTCCCAGCATCCTCCTTCTGAAAGATCCAAGGCACCTAGCCTGTCTTCAAGGCTCTGAGGAGGGAAGGAAACCTTGTAAAGAGTGAGAAAGTCCAGCTCTATATCATGAATGTCCACCAACTTCCTGCTCTTCATGGTTTCTGTTGTGATTCATTGTTTGTCTACACTTGAGGCTATTAGCCCTTATGCTAGTGTGGTAGCATATGCATGGACCCTACTCAGGACAATGTACTAGGAGTGTAGATACTCCATTTCTTTTTCACTTTGTTTGTACAGGTTTACCTTTTTATGGAACTCCACTTCAAACTCCAACCATACCAATACACTGGTTGTTTGGTTATGTTTACACTATTATGCATGATCGCCATTTGCAATTCACTTCCATGTTTCTTTTAATTTCCTTCACATATTCTTCTTTTCTCTTCTATTTTAATATGCATGTATACCTCATGTATTTAATCTCTGTTGTTTGTAGTGTACAAACACATGTAGTAGTATAAGTATCAATGCAGCATCAACAAGAACTTCAGTCAAGTTCTCTGTTGGTTTCCCCATAACCACATTGTTCACTTGTCCCCCCTTTTTAAGTAATTTTCCTGCTTGGGACTTCAACAGAAAAGACAAGCCTGGCTGCCTGGCCATGTACCCAGCAGTTAAGCATCATGTCAGGGACAATTGTGGTGGCTATACTTGGGTGTGGACCTGAGAAGGCCCTTGATCAGTATATAACAGCAGTGCACAGAAAGAAACATGAACACTGGACTACCTCATTGCCATGAGCATGCCAGTGTAGTTTCCCCAGATGAATCTGGGCTTACCTCTGCCTTGTCATACGGTGGAAGATCTAGTTGGATAACATCAACTTTTCTATCATGAAATTCTCACCTGTTGTACCCTTTTCTTTCCCTATTGGTGCCATTGAAAAAAGGCAATTGCAAACCACTTTTTTTTGGGGGGGAGGTGGGGGCCTATTAATTAGGCTATATTACAGATATGAGACACCTATGTAATACTCCATACAGGTTGACATGCTCACACCCATACCCACATGTACAAGCAGTTCTGATTCAAAAGAATACAAAATACATGGAATGATGCACTCAATGACTGAATGATGTCAGAACTTCCTAAACCTCTTCCTTGTATCCCTTATGAGTCCTCCTTGATGCTAGTGTGGCAATGACTCAATGTACACTGAGTGGAATCTGAGAAAAATGTGCTAGTCTGATGTCAACATCTTAACAACCCCCCTGTCCTCCAGAACCACAATGAACTTTTCCAAGGCTTTCTTTGGGCCCTTGAAAACAGGTTTTGTCAACCCTGAGCAGTTGGGGTTTTCTTGCATGAAAGTATTCACCTCATTGAGGTTGAGGCTCTGTAGCATTTGGGCATAATGCAGCATCATTAGGGTCAACCCTGTTTCATGATGGTAGATTGAGGCAAAACTGGTAATGTCTGACTGACCATTAACAATGCCAGCCTACAGAGGATCAGGAATTATTCTTGATCAAATTCACAGCTTACCTCAACTGGAAGTGGAAGCATGGACTATTAGAAAGAGTGGTAAACAACAACTGGTTACAACAACTTTTGACTTGAGTGCATGATCATGTCCCAGTTGTGGCATCCCTGCAGGTGGTGACACATGAATTGAATTCATGAATCACCTTTGTAAACATGTATGGGTCATTCCTAGTGAAGTGTGTCATGGGAAGAGCCTGGGTGTGTGTGCAATCTGTGGACATTTGACAATATGCCTGTGAGAACTGTGAGGATGAATGGCTGGTCTCAGGAATGTTTGCTTATCTGTATTATCTCTATCTGGAACTCTGGAGTGTTTCCATCCAGCATGAAAAAAAACTTGCTCTGGTCATCGCCAGAAACAAATTTACTATTGTGGTGTTCAATGGAAACCTGCCCATGAGGAGTGACCAGCACAATGGTGTGTTCAGAGTTGTTGAGCTCCAATGAGTTGAGCTCTTGGAGAATCAAGCCAATGGCATCACTCCAGCAGCAATGATCATCAGCACCAACAGGCAGAGTGCAATGCATTTGGGTTGGACACCAAGTGGAGGTGAAATTCAGATTGATGATAACCAGAACCGGTTGGTCAGTGGAATGGATGCCTGTTG
Organism: Rugiboletus extremiorientalis; assembly: GCA_038093855.1. Taxonomy (NCBI): domain Eukaryota; kingdom Fungi; phylum Basidiomycota; class Agaricomycetes; order Boletales; family Boletaceae; genus Rugiboletus; species Rugiboletus extremiorientalis. Next base: position 5,779 of record JBBPSY010000356.1, read on the forward strand.
GTAGCACCTCAGTGTGGTGTGTATAATGTAATGGATCACTGGTCACTGACCAGGTTCCACAGCCACCACTGGGACATCTTTGTCTTTGCCCACAGATGCCCTATCATCTTCTTCCACCACAACCATGATGGCCAGCTGTTCTTGTGTGGAGATGTGGGCTTTAAAGAGGGTAATGAATTCAGGTATCTTTGTGTTGTGGTGGAATGCAATAGAATTCAACTTTGCCAGGTATCTGAGCTGACTGGTGCTGACATCAACCCCAATTTCGTGGGATCTGACAATGGCTTTGAAAGTTGCAAAGTTGGACATTGGGTTCAGAGTTCAAGCTTCAAGCATCTTTATGGAGACTCTCAGAGGTTAATAAGGACAGTAGAGACTTTTTCATTCAGAATTTGAAGCTCAGAAAGCACCTGCCTCTGTGTGCAGAAACCTCACATGGACTGCTGTATATAAAGTTGCTCACCCTTGCCCAAGGTTCTCTGCATAACTCACAGTCCAAGGCTGATCTCAGTTAGTGAATATGTGGAGCATATGCTACCTGGATGCAGATCCCTCAAAGAAGACACAGTACTGACCTATCTACATATTTCAAGTGAGTGGCCACTTTCTGTTTGGTTTGAGGTTCTCACATTCATGATTCATGATGTCACAGCAATTTGAACAGCAATGGTTCACTTCACATGGAAGTGACTTTCTCTGTCCACAATCTGTGCTTTCCTTTGCATTGGCATTGGCACATGTGGACAGTGGGACATACCCACCATGGAGGACCAGTGAGAAATGCAAATATCAATATATATGTCATGTAAATTACAACAGACTGTATGTAAGTGGCAGAGAAGATTGGCAAACCTCCCATAAGGTAACAGAGAGTGATAGATGTCAAGCATTCCAGGACTCCTCAAACTTTAGTAGGTTGGCAGGAATAGTGTATTTCATGCTACAGCACAGAAATGTACTAGCCAACAACGATTATAGGCTTGAATTTAGTCATGCAGGGTTCATTGGTTTTCCATGGCAGCTACCTTATATTATATGAGATACATGCTACAGTAAATGATGGTACAGGCAAGGAAGTGTAGTGTGGAGTCCCATAAAGAGAGAAATATGATATAACTATGTGATATCAGCACCTCACCAGATTCTTGTTCAGACCAGGTGTTGCAATCCAAGGATTAATCCCAGGCTACACCACTATCACTCAATAGGAAGGGAAAGTGAACAAAGTTGGGGAATTCAATGGAGAACTTGACTGGAGTTCTTGATTGGTCTGGTATTGCATATATACTACTCTATTGTTTGTATGCGACAAATAACGGAGATTAAATACATGAGGTATGACAGAAATTAAATATGTGAGGCAAACACATGTAGAATGGAAGCATAGCAGAGATTAAGAGAATGGAAGAGAAGCATATGTGATACATGTGTGAGGTGGAAATTAAATAGAAGTGTGATGAAACATGGAGGCGAATTGCAGACAGCAATCTTGCATAATAATGTAAACATAACCAAACATCCAGCATATTGGTATGGTTGGAGTTTAAAGTGGAGTTCCATAAAAAGGTAAACATGTACAAACAAAATGAAAAAGAGACAGAGTATATAGAACTCCTGTACAACGTCCTAAGGTTAGGGTCCAAGCATATACTACCACTCAAGCATAGTGTGGAGCAAGGACTTGTGCATAGAATAAAGTTACATAGGCACGCATGATGAATCGTAACACTACTAGTGTCCACTCCTTCCCTCTGAGAGGCTGAGACTCTCTAGAGTCCTCCTAGTTTAGTTCCTTGTCTTGGTAAAAGTATACCTTCATCATTAAGGGACCTTGTGTCGCCTGACATCAATAGTTACTATGCTTAGACTCCCAGAGTTGCCTTGCATTGTAATAGTCACCATTTGATCCAACTACAGGCCACAGACTCAAGGAAGGTTGGTTGCTGGAGGACTACACCATCCAACCACCCATGAGTCCCTCAAGGAGGATCAGGGTGAGGCCCAACCTCACTCCAGTTGTTACATTCTTCTCAATTCCATTCCTTCCCCTTTAGTAATCACAACACAACACTGTACACTCCACTGTGTGTCACCCTCCCCACCATGGCTGCAATCCAAGATATGCAGCTCCTGCAGGGACTTCAGGCTCCTCCTCCACTGCATAGAACCTGGCTGCAGCAACTTGCTGTGCCACTGAAAGTCAAACAACCTCCTGTATGTCAAGGACTTCAATGCCAGCATGCCATTTGTTTGCCTCCCCTGCAGCATGAAGTGTGATTGTACTGTCATGGTGAGCCTTTCTCAATTTCCAACCATGTTGCAGTGTCTAATCAGTGGTGCCACAGTACAAATACAGTTCCAATGCTGTGTATATCCATGGTATGCAATCACTACAGCCCTTTATTCTTGAAGGGCTGTTCCTCCAACCTTCCAAGGATTCCTATCCATTTGGACTCATGGCCACCCACATGACCTTGATCTTCATCAATCACCCCAACTGGGTAAGTTGTCATTTCATCTCTCTCCAGTGCTGTCTGAATGCCTCCTCCAGTTCTTATCCACCACCACCACCATTTTCATCAAGCTGTCTACCTACCATGACATATCCAACCATATACTGACCTTCCTCGACTGCTTTCCTCCCACTGAGCTGCTGATGCTGCTTGACATCTACCATGAGTCCTCAGTGAGCGAGGCCACACTTGCCCATTTGTGTGAAGGGGGTTTGGAAGTAGAGGATGCAGACACTGTAAGTTGCTTCCCTGCTCTTGTTCAAGTCACATTTACTGTCTTCTTGACAGATCCTGTTGCACCACACTGGCCCTGTGGTCTGGGAGCAATTGGCAGCAATGACTGGCATCAAAGGGCTCATCATCTGGATGAATGAAGCACATTCTGGCAGCAGAGGAAGCTCTCTTGAAGGCCTCCACTGTCTGATTGAAAGGTAAGTCCACTGATGCTGCTCAGAATTGCAGATGAGCTGCCTTGCTCATCCTACCTTTCAGTGAACACTTTGACTTCATGCTGGCATTCCAGCAGCCATCCACCAAGCTCATGGTCATCATGCCCTTTGTCCTGCTGGTGGTCAAAGAGGTCTACATGTACCACAAGCTCATTGAGCATGTCATTCATGACCAGCTGCCCAGAGTGCAAAATCTCCTTGCTCAAACACCCCTCATATTCCTTTCCTGTGTCCCTGGGGCTAACTCAATCAGCTGCTGCTATCTCCTCTCCTCTCCCAAGGATGGAATGTGGAGCTTTGACCACTTCTGTGACAACCTATCCTGTAGGAGTGGGCCAGAGGATATCAAGACAAATGTCCTGATATGTCAGAAAGACCACAGTATTGCAAAATTCACATGCAAATGGTGCAGATGGAGATCAGGATGGCTTCTCCAACCCAGTTTTTTGTGACCTATCAAAGGCACAAAACTCTTCTTCTGTCACAACATCCTGCTTTCTGAAGACCACAGGAGGTACAGCTTGACTGTCCAACCCTCAACTTCCATATGCCAGTTGAGCTGAGGTAGGCCCTGGTGTTGCAATTCATCATGCACCGTCACACATAACTTTATTTCTATGCCCAAGTCCTCGCTCTACAGTATGCTTGAGTGGTAGTATACACTCGGACCCTAACCCTAGGACATTGTACAGGAGTTCTACATACTCTGTTTCTTTTTTGTTTTGTTTGTACATGTTTATCTTTTTATGGAACTCCGATCCAAACTCTGACTGTACTGATATGCTGGTTGTTTGGTTATGTTTAAATTATTATGTGAGATCGCCATCTGCGATTTGCTTCCATGTTTCATCATGCTTCTTTTAATTTCCATCTCACACATGTATCATGTATGCTTCTCTTCCATTTCTTTAATCTCCGCTATGCTTCCATTCTACATGTGTTCGCCTCATGTATTTAATCTCTGTTGTTTGTCCCATACAAACAGTAGAGTAGTATATATGCAATGCCAGCCCAACGAGAACTCCAGTCAAGTTCTCTGTTGGATTCTCCAACTTTGTTCACTTGTCCCCATTTCTAAGTTAGAGTGGTGTAACCTGGGATTTATCCTTGGGTTGCAACAAGTAGTTGCAGGTAAGATTGCATAGAACTAGCTGGGGAGCTAAGTTCTATGGAGCATGGTTTATATACTACAAGTACTATAGTATAACTAAGCTGGATGAGCCAGTGAGGAGGCAAAGTCCAGGATTAACCCTTATAGACAATGATGCCTGATATAGATGGGACAACTAATGTGGAAGAGGGTTACCATATTAAGGAGAGAGGATGCAAGAGATGGAAGGGAAAAGGGTCCACAAGATTGTTACGGAACAGTGTCATGGAGAGAGAAAGAGTCTAGTATTGCAAGGAGGCAATGGCACGGAAAGGGAAAGGATCTGCTATTGCAAAGGGGCAATGAGACAGATAGGGAATTAGGTGCTGTTGCAGAAGCAATAGTACCAAAGAGAAAAGGATCCACTATTACAAAGAAGCAATATAATGGATAAGGCAAGAGGCAGTGCTGTGAAAGCAGTAATGCATGCCAAGTGGAACACAAAGGGTGATATTGGCTGAGTATGAGGAGTGGGAGTGAGGAAGAAGGTGATGGTGATGGCATACTCACATAGGCATGATACTGGGGACTTGACTACCTTGTGAAAGGGCAAGGAAGACAAGCAGTGGCAATGTGTGGGAGCATCCAATGGTAAGTGTATAGGGGTTAGAAGTGAGGTGCTGGATAAGCATTAGACACTAGCTAGCTTGTTAGGCTACAAGATGTGTAGTATAACATAGACTTGGAAGCCAGGCAATGGCTGACTAGATCCAGAGAAGGGAGGGGTGAGGGGTGAGTAGGGGCAAGAGTAGGAGTGAGCAATAATGAGCTTTACTAGCAATTAGGAGAAAAAGGAGTATAGAGCCCATTATTGTAACAGCAACAGGCTGTTTGAAGCTGTTACTTGTATGTGTTATGCAGGAAAGATATATTGCAGGAACTTGCTGAGGGTTCAATTTATGCCTGCTGCAGCATGGAGGTTGTGGTTGGAAGTCTTCACTGATTTTGCATTTTCATGGTGTTCTTCAGTGTACACTTTCACCATCATATTTGTCTGTGTCTGCATTAGTATCGGTATCTGCATCTGCATAATCAGCTTCATCTCCACTTTTCTCATTGCTTCTCAGTCTACTCTCTCCCCTCTCCTTGCTTTCACCTGGGGATGTGTCTTTGCCCTCACCTCCATCCCTGCTGCTAGCTTTGCCCCCACCTGCACCCTCACCCTCATTTGCATCCTCACCCTCACCTTCCTCATCTGCCCTGTGCTCATGTGAGGACTTGTGATTATACCCACTCTGCTGTCCAATCTGACCCTCCTCTCCCCTCCTTTGCCCTAACAAGTGTGTATGGAGTGAACACTGCCCATCCTGTCTCTCATCAGAATCTCATCTCTGTTATGACATATATAGTACTTCAGTGGCAAGCCAAAGAAGTAGCGGTCATCAAGACTTCAATGGACAATGCAGATGCGGAAGCCTGCGGTCCTCAGTCTAGAACTATAGCTAGCAGGTCTTGGGGCAACCTTTAGACCACAGAGAGAAAGTGAAGTCTTGAGGGAGAACAAAAGACTTAGACTCTCTGGTTGCCAGTAAGTATGCATGGATTGTGTAGAACTAGCTGGGGATTCCAGCAGTTCCACCAGGGTTTATATATGGTACAGGAGTGGCTGTACTACTGGCAAGTAAGTGCTTGAAAAGGAAGGGTCTGACATATCCTTAAAGGATATGCCAGAAGTGGAAGGGTTTCAGTTCCACAAACCAGGTGGTTGACTGAGAAGGATAAAAGGAGCATGCTAAGAAAGGTTATCATGCTGGAAGAAGTAAGTCTGCAGTAGCAATGAGGCTACTGCCGCAAAAGGATGTAAAGAGTCCATGACAGCAGAGGTTGTTATGGAATAGGAAAGGGACAACACTGCAATGGGCAGTGGCATGAAAGGGAAACATAGGTAAGTGGAGATAAACAAAGGAAAACCTCACCGGTACTAAGGTAAGCGCTAAGTATGTTAGCTAAGCCCATATCTAATAGGATAAGCTTGGTTAAGTATTGTACCAGTGGGCAAGGAAAGAAGAAAAAGGGGAGGGGGATTGTGATACCATAACAATCTCCATCTTCAGCATGCAAGCTTAGACTTTCCCAATCCATGGTAATAGTGCAGATTAGATATGAGGCAGCTGAAACTAGCATCAGTGTGAACAGAACCCTTTGGACTCTCATGTGCTCAATTCACCACAGTTCACAGTCACAGTTTGTAAAACAGTGGACAATGGTGAGCTTTACTTTGTGTAATCAAGAAAGGAAATTTGTGATGGCTCACCAGCCAAAAAAGGTAATATTAATTGATGCAAAGTGCACTCCCCACACCTAGATGAACTGGCATAGAATTGAGTGTGAATGTCACCCAGATGTTCAAAGCAATGTTTGTAGCTTTTTTTCACTTGAAGAACACATATTTAACAGTATGGGGGGAAGTCACAACAGTGTCAATTAATGTATCATAGTAAAAGAGATCACAGTCTGCTTCTGTGGTGACATCAGGAGAGGGGCACCTCATTACACAGGCAGTTTCTGCATGGCAAGAATGTGTGTCACCAATGAAGTCTTATCTACATGCAAGACAGCTCTGTCAGAATGGAACACTGGCTTAGCCTGCATGGTTCTTGACCATGGGTTGAGTAGGGCAGAGTGAAGGGTGCCCTGTTACGATTTGTCTTTTCTTCGCTTTTCTTCGCTTTTCTCCTATCTCTCCTTGTATTACTGAGCCTCGTGTTGACTCACCAAGAGGCTGTACTTTTCTCTTAGTCATTATCTTTATTGCTGACCAACCTCCCTCCCATTGATCTTACTCACCATTTGCTTGGTCAGCAATCCTTTCCCCACCTTCTGCAACCTTCTACGATGTTCTATTTTTCATTCTCGAAACATATATAAACCTGTCGTTTACCTCCTTGTATTTTCCTAACTTTGACCTACTTGGCAATTCACCTCATAGCCCCTTTGAACCTCCTTGAACCTCTATAAGTTGTCTGCACCACTTCTGAAGTGTGCAGCATCTATAAGTCAATTGTGCCACTTTTGAGGCGCACACTTTTGTCTTACTATGAACTGTCGTTCGAGTAAAGACAAACTCTTGACCCTACATTTGACCAAGTCCTACATTAGTACTTTGGTACAAACGTAACATGCCCCCACCCACCATGCCAAGAGACTTCTGGTCATGATTGAGGTACTCAATGCTCTCTTACACCCTTTAGATGGCCTGTCCAATTCCACAGACACCTTGGTCACAACCATTGCCTGTGGAGTCTCTTGGTCCTGCTGTTTCCTTGGTGGGCTCATGCCACAGGCATTAACTGCCCTTTGTCCTGCCAAGCATGCCACCTACACTACCCATGCTGTTCACCACTTGCTATGGGCACTCTATGGTAGCACTGCATAGCAAACAGGATTGATCATAGGAACCAGCTACTCCTTGGGCATATTGCATGTGCCCTCATCACTTGTCACCACCAGTGTGTGAGACAGGAGCAGCCTTCCTTCTCTCAGTCAAACCTGGTCATGTTGGCACCACTGGAGGAAAACAAGACTCTACCCACACCTGTTGTGGGTGTGGGCCACTATTCCTTGTCCTTTGAAGCAGCATCCTTGAGCTCTTGCAGGCAGGTGACACCTGTGGCCATATGCACATATTTTCTGTCCTGGAGAAACCCACATGGATGGGAACATCATGTGATACAGTACATGCTGGACAGCCAGACAAAGACATCAAAAAATCAGCAATTTTACATGGTAAGAGGAGACTGCAGTGTTGTTTGTATTGAAGGTGACTGGAGTGGATGTCCCATGCAGAATTGGAGTGCAGACCCTCCTGAATGTCTGTGAAAGGGTGCCACCCCAGCTCTAGCACATATCTTTACTTTGTGTGCTTGGCAGTAGGCCAGGCACCTCTGACATTTGATCAAGAGGCAAGCTTGCAGGTGTTATTCAAGTGCTCTGTTGAGCTACTTGAGTTTCCTCCTAGCCTTCTGAGGTGTAGAGGTGTCTGCCAGCCAAGGAGAGATTTGAACCCTGATACAAGCTGAGTCTCTTATACTTACTAAGTGTGCTACTTGCTTGCCACATGGCCACAAGCCACCCATGCCATGTGCTGGGTGGAGGGCATGCAGCCTCTCCACCTCTATGGCTTGCATTCTTTTCATTTTATATACCAAAGCCTGAGTGTCATGCATTGTTCACCTATATGTAGGTTTCCTAGAGCTGTGGTGTGGGGCAGTGGACATACTGGCAGTGGGATGTAGACACAGCAATGGCCCTCCTCTATTCTAAGGAAGTGGAGATGGATCCAGCACCAGCTACTCTTGAAGCACCTACTGTATGCTGCTGTAAAGTGTATTTCAGACTTGCCAAGCCAATATTGACAATACCACTATTGTCCACTCAATGAGGTGTGATCACAGGTATTAGAAAGGATTGTGCCAAGAGCTAGCCAATGTGCTGTGGAGTTCTAAAGATGCTCAAACAGTCAGCAGCTTGCTTGACTCCACCTTGGCCTGTATCCACCTTGAGTCCCTTGTGCCTGACCTTGTCTACACTCTGACTCACACTATGTCAGTATTTACTTTACTGCTGCCAC
>JBBPSY010000357.1:0-14437 GCA_038093855.1 Rugiboletus extremiorientalis
TGTGTGATAAGAGTCATTGTGAGTCATGAGGAATCAGAATGAGTCAAAGCGGTAATTAAATAAGCATAGCCATGGAATGGAAGCGATGCACAGCCGAGCATAGCGCGGAGATTAAATAGAAGTAGAAACTATGTGTAGGCGTTACTATGGTGCATCGGGGTTTGAATCCATAAAAACGTAAACAAGTATAAACAAAGCAAGAGAAACGACTAAGTCCTTTGACTTGTTGTGCGTCTTGAGTGCTTATTGGTTTATGTAGGCTTTTGTATGCGTTATCCGGTGTTACGAATAAAGCGTTTGTTACAGTATGGGGGTTCCCATTATTGTAACATCCGGGGGGAGGAGGGTAACCTCCGTGTTATCAGTGCTGGTATCCACATGGTCCTTCCTGGAGAGGGCATCTGCGGGGCCCATCTGGGAACCAGGGACATGTGTGAAGTGCAGGTCGAAATCCTGCAGGAATAGTTTCCAGCGAGCATGTCGTCGGGATAATTTCCGCAGTTCGTGGAAATACGTCAGGTTCTTGTGGTCTGTTAGGATCGAGACAGGGTGGAGAGTCCCCATGAGGTAATGGCACCATTCTTCCAGTACATGGATGACCGCCAGTAGTCCGTGGTCGTAGATGTCGTAATTCCGCTCCGCTTCGATGAAGCTGCAGGAAAGGTAGGCACAAGGGTGAAGGTCTCCGTTCACATCTTTTTGCATAAGCACTCCGCCCAACGCGGTGAGGGATGCATCAGTCATAACAAAGAAAGGTTGGGTGGTATCCGATAGAGCTAGGACTGGTTGGCGAATGAACGTCTCCTTGATCCTGTGGAAGGCTCGTATCTGGTCGTTAGTCCATTCCCAAGGGGTACCTTTCTTGGTTAGGTCTAGGAGGGGTTGGGCGAGGTCGGAAAAGCTGGGGATGAATTTCCTGTAGAAGTTGCAAAATCCTATGAACGAACGAACGGCTTTGATGTCTCTTGGGGGTTCCCACTGCTCAATGGCAATTAATTTGGTGGGGTCCATGTGGACTGAGTTCTTCCCCACTATCATACCAAGGTACTCGACTTTGGTTGCATCAAACGTGCATTTGTCGAGTTTCAAAAACAACTGTTGCTCCTGGAAATGTTGGAGCACTTTCCGAGTGCGTTCCGCATGAAGCACTGGATCTGCAGAGTGGATCAGGAGGTCGTCCATATAGATAATCAGCCACCCTTCTGCAATGAAGTCTCTGAATACGTGGTCCATAAACGCCTGGAACGTGGCTGGCGAGTTACATAGCCCGAAGAACATGACAGTGGGCTCAAAAAGTCCTAGCAGAGTGATGAAGGCTGCCTTCCAGCGGTCCTCTGGTTTAATCCAAATATTGTTATATCCCCAACGCACATCCATTTTGGTGAAAATCGAGGATCCCTTGAGTTTATCGATGAGATCTCCTATTAGGGGGAGAGGATATGCGTTTTTGACAGTTTGGGAATTGAGATATCAATAATCCTGGCATGATCGTAGCTTCCCATCCTTCTTTTGCATGAAGAAGAAGGGGGTGGCTTGCGGGGATTTTGATGGTTGGATTTTACCACTTTTCAGGTTTTCATCGACAAACTTTTTACAAGCTTCTAGTTCTTCGGGATTAAGGGGGTGGTTCTTGGCACGTTTCGGAGAGAAGTTTTCATTGGTGGTGATTGCATGATCAAAGGTTTGTACAGGGGGAAGGGTGGTGGTTTCTCCATCCACAAATATGTCAGCATACTCTTTGTATGTGTCAGGCAGTACCTTTTCTGTGTGGTCTGCTTGTTGGGCTAGAGTGGTAGAGAGGGTTGTTTTCCGGATAAGCGTCCGCTCTTCTACGAAGCATCGTTCATACATCTTGGCTAGTTTGGTGTCAGGGTCTAGGCCAAGGTATCGGGTGAGGTATCGCTGTGCAAGTGCCTCGTGATCGTCAAGCTTCCACTTGCAGGGCGTTTGAGGAAGGGATATGGTCCTGGAAGACCAGTCAATAGTGGGATTAACTTCGGAGAGCCAGGTCATTCCTAGAATGATGTTCTGCTCCTTTCTGCTGGCAAGGACGAGGAAATCTCGCTCTTCTTCATGGTTTCCTACCCGGATAATCAGGGAGGTTTTGAAGAGGATACTTCCTTTGTGGTTGGTGGTTCCATCAGCGTTGATGGCGCGGAGAGGGGTTTTGATACATTTGAATGGGAATTTGTTCCTTCTGGCAAAGGCATAATCAATGAAGTTTCCAGTGGCTCCACTATCGACGAGGGCTGTAGTTGTTGCAATGTTTCCCCCTCCCACTGAAGATACGGAAATGGGAACTAGTATTGATCGATCTTCAGTGGACACAATTACAGAGGGGTACTGTGGAGAGGTTAGAGCCATTGCTGCTCGCCTCTCTTCTAAAAATCCGGGGTTTTCCTCAAAGCCACAGAGCGTACATTCACGCTTGCGATCCTTTCTTCATCGATGTCCATCTGGGAGTTAGGGGTCTCTTCTTCTCCCTGGTAGTCGGGTTCAAAGCATGTTTTGAGAACTTGAAGGACTTCATCATCCCCTTTCTTGCTCTCTTTCAAATTCCGGATATATTTCTCCAGCTGTGACTCAGTGGAGATGGCTCTCATCTGCTTGCTTCTTCCTGCTCCCAATGTGGAAGATGAGCCTCTTGGTGACGGGCCTCGGTTTTTATGCTCATGGGAAGGTCCTTTGTTACCCTTCCGATGCTTTTGGGTAGAGCATCCTTTAGCATGGCAGATAAAGCATCGCCCTTCTTTCATATGGTGAGCTCTCTCGCTGGGGGTTAAGTTGATGGCATCGACGTCCATTGCATTGGGGTCACGGAAATTGCGAGGTGCGGAATATTGGCCTCGCTGGTAGTCGGAAATTTTAGCTAGTTGTTGGGTGGCCAACGAGGCACGAGAGATCCAGTCTTTGAGGGTAGTGGGTTCCGTTCCACTCAAGACGATCTTCATGATTTCAGGGTGGAGGCCTCTAGCGAAGAAGTCACAGAGGGTGGCTTCTTCCTTGATCTTGGCCTGTCCTGCCAGAAGGGAGAAGCGGGTTTGATATCGGGTGAAGGAGGACGAGGATGGTCCATCTTTTGGCAGCATGTGCCAGGTCCGCAGTTGCCTCTGCGCTTCCGCTTCGTCATCCTTTGTGGTGAAGGCGATCTTGAATTCCTCAACGAACTTCCTCCACTTCATCCAGGTGTCAGGATTGTCGGCTCCCTTTGCATAATACCCTTCCGCAAACATCTTGCCCTGTCCCTCGGGCATCTTTGACATGGCTATAGCTACAAGGTCATAGTCGGAGTATTTATCCTTCTTGGCAATGGCGAAGGTACTCATGGCAGAGATTCACCAGTTGGCATCAGAGATCTTGCCAGAGAACTCCTTAGGTAGTGATTCTTTCCCCATATCTGCTTCTTCATTGCTACTATTGTCAGTGTTGGAATAGTGGTCGGACCGATCACTGTCTTCCCCGGGGAGGTGTATGTCAGGGTTCTCAATGGGTACTGGACTCCTTGGGCTAGCAATGGCTAGAGGGGAGCCGGTCAGTTGAGCAGGGGCTGGTACCCTCTCTGGCGGGTTCTGAGTTGGGGCTGGTACCCGATCTCCCCAAACAGGTGTCCGGGCTGGTACCAGTACACAAGCAGTTGGAGTAGCAGACCCAGACGATGGGCTACCACTTCCAGCTATCCTTCTGCGGGCACGGTCTCGTTCGTACCGTTCATTTCATCTCCTGTCTTCTTCCTCAATACGAAGCCGCGCCTCACTGACCTGGAATCGTTGTTCGAGTTCCTGGTTGTGAATCTCATTCTGGCGGGAGGCAGTGGCAAGGGCAGCGGCTTGTCTCGCTTCTCGATTGTCTACAGACGAGTGGTCGTCGTCTGGACTGGGGACTCGGAACGTGGTGGTGGAGGGTGGGGGTCGCTGCTACTGAATAGCAGGCGACGTAGAGGGCAGCTTATTCTTTTGTTACGCGTGGGCTTAACTGCAGGTCGTCGAGCTAGGTAGCACTCAAGACGAGCAGTTGGCTTCACGTAGAATAGCCGCGAGGGAATAAGGAAATAGGGGATCAAGGTGGCAAATGGTGGAGAAGACCTGCAGCAAGCATGTTAAAGATAAATCCGCTTGTGCGGAATTGAGGGACGCGGGCGATGGGCAAGGGAACAAGTTACCCCTCGGAAGTCCCAAAGGTTTACGGTTCTAGGATGAGAAGCAAAGCGAGGAACAATGCTTTGCGAGCTTAGTGATGACACACAGTAAACCGAGACTGCGTAGAATAAGCTGGGGAATACAAGGAAGTCCCTAGCTATTTATCTAGTAATACAGCCCTAGGCCCTGGTTGGAAAATGGGGCGAAGGGTAAGGTCGAAGGGTTTAGAGGAAGCTCACCATAAGAGACAGGCTTCGGAGTCTGTGGGTTTCCAAAAGGGGAAACAGAGTTTGCAGATTTCTGGGATGGAAATCCGCAAGTGTGGAAGGGAATTCTGCGGGTAGGAAAAAGGAAATCCATGGGTAAGGAAAAGAAGTCCGCGGGTTTCTGAAAAGGAGAAGATCAAAAGGGAAAAGGGGTCTGACATGATCTAGGGAAGTTCCAGTGTGTCTACTACAGCTACATCCGGGAAGATCAGCCAGTCGTCTTCAGAGTAAGTAACAGGAGTAAAGGAGAAAGGGAAAAAAGATAACCTCATGCGGGAGGCAGGACGTTCGACTGTAACAGGAGGTTGGTTTCGGCGATGACCGAGGGGAAGGTGCAGGGTTCATATCCCATCATGAGGAAGAATGGGGATTTGCCAGTGACGGAGTGGGGGTGGTGGTTGTGTGTGAATTCAGCATGGGGAATCATCTCGGACCACAAGGTGGGGTTGTCATGGCAGTAGATGCAAAGGAAGGTCTCAACTTCTTGGTTGACATGTTCAGTTTCACCGTCTGACTGAGGGTGATATGCGGTGGAGAGGTTCAAGCAGTAACTGAGGAGTTTGGCAAACTCCTTAGTGAATTCGGAGGTGAATTGGGGGCCACAGTCAGAGATGATAGTGTCATAGAGACCGAATCTGATATAGACTTTGTGGAAAAAGAGGTGTGCTATACCCTCTGCCATCATGGTTTTCTTAGTAGGGCAGAGAATTACCCCCTTAGTAAGCCCATGGTCGACCACGACCAATAGGGAATCAAAGCCATCGGATAGGGGGAGGTCAGTGATCAGGTCACAAGAAACTTGCTGGAAGGGGCGGGAGCAGGAGGACTTGATGGGGGAGAGGGGGGGAATCGTCGGGTGGGTGTTGACCTTGTGCTGTTGACAGGTGGCACAGCCTTCAACATACTTGCGGATATATTGGGCCAGACCAGGCCACCAATAGTCAGCAGCAACGAGTTGACAGGTTTTCAGATAGCCAGGGTGACCGGCTGAGACGTTGTCGTGAGAGCGAGCAATGATTTGCTGGTGAAGGAGGGTGTCAGGGACATATACACGGCCTTGGTAGGTAAGGATGCCAGCATCATATTTCCAATCAGAGAGACGGGAGCGGAGTTTAGAGGGGAGCTCTCCTTCCATAGCGTGGAGAGAATCCAGGACGAGGGGGTCGGAGGCGGAGGATTCAGCAATCTTCTCAGCAAGGGAAGTATCGATGAGGTTGACGAAGAGGGAGTCAGGGAGGAGGGTGACCAAGTCATTATCTCCGTTGGTGGAGGGGATGAGATCAGGGCGATGGGAGAGAGCGTCTGGGGTGGAGAGGAGACGGCCGGGGACATGAATGAGTTTCAGATCAAAGTCCGAAAGGTTGAGTAGCCAGCGAGCTTGTCACTGGTTGAGTTTCTGTGGTTGACAGAAGTATGTCAAGTTCTTGTGGTCAGTGAAGACCTGGACAGGGAAGGCAGAACCATGGAGATAGTGGCGCCATGTCTTCAAGGATCGGATGACTGCGAGGAGCTCGCGGTCGTAGATGTCGTAGTTTCGTTCAGCCGGGGAGAAGGACTGAGAGAGGTAGGAACAGGGGTGCCATTCGCCGTTAGAGTCGGTTTGGAGGAGGACGCCACCTGAGGTGTGTTTGGAGGCGTCGGAGGTGATGGCAAAGGGGTGAGAGGGGTCAGGGAGTCGGAGAACGGGTTCTGAGAGGAAAGCTTTCTTTAAAGCTTCGAAGGCGGATTGGTGTCGGGGGGTCCATTCCCAAGGGGTGGTTTTCTTGGTAAGGTCAAGGAGGGGGCGGGCGATGTTCAAATAGTTGGAGATGAATCGCCTGTAGAAGTTGGCGAAGCCAAGGAAGGAACGGACATCGCGAAGTTTTGTGGGGGTGGGCCAGTCAGCAATACCAGCGAGTTTGACAGGGTCCATAGCCAGCTGGCCAGGACGAACAATCATCCCAAGGTATTCTACCTCAGGGGCAGCAAAGGTACATTTCTCGAGTTTAAGGTGCAGGTCGAGTTCCTGCATGCGTTGGAGAACACGCTTGGTTCGTTCCGTGTGGGTGTCATCGTCAGGGGAGAAGATAAGGAGGTTGTCCATGTAGATAACAAGCCATCCTTCGGCGATCATATCATGAAAGGAATCGTTCATGAATTGTTGGAACGTGGCAGGGGAGTTGGTGAGTCCGAAGAACATCACCGTTGGTTCAAAGATGCCTTTATGGGTGATAAAGGCGGCTTTCCATTGGTCACCATCTTTGATGCGGATGTTGTTGTATCCCCATCGTATGTCGAACTTAGTGAAGGTTTTGGCATCCTTCAACTGGTCAATGAGGTCAGAGACAAGGGGAAGGGGGTAGGCATTGCGGGTGGTATGTTCGTTGAGGTAGCGATAGTCTTGGCAGGGTCGGAGACTACCGTCTTTCTTCTTTACAAAGAAGAAGGGGGATGCTTGGGGCGATTGGGAGGGGCGGATCTTTCTGGATTTAAGGTTTTCATCCAGGAAGGTTTTGGTGGCGGTCCTTTCTTCCGCCGTGAGGGGGTAGAGCTTACCAACCTTGGAAGTGAATGACTCGTCAAGGTTGATAGCATGGTCATAAGGTTGAGAGGGGGGAATGTGGTCGGCGGATTCTTTGGTAAAGACCGAGGAGAACATGGTATATTCAATGGGAAGAGTTTTCTTCGGCTTAGCTTTCTCCGCACCAATAGCTAATTTGGTTGCGGTAGTAAAGGCTTGTATGACCGCAGGGGTGATAGAATGGAATCGTGCACCACACTTGACAACACGATTGATTTTATAGAGGTCCATCTGGATGGTGGGAAGTCGGTGGCTGAGATGGTGGTCGAGGTAGTCATAGAGTTTTTCGTCATAGACAGGGTCAGTGTTGATATGTCTAACGATTTTAGGCATGGGGGGAGGGGGAGGATGAAGTTTGGCAGCGTGTCGTAGTTCGTCGAGGGTGTAAGAGGAGCTTAGTTCAGCGGCTTTGTCCTTCAGGGTAGAGATCAAGATGGTTTTATCCTTCCAATCGATGGTTGGATTGGTAGATTTCAGCCAGGGCATCCCAAGGATGAGGTTTTCTGAACCACAGTGCATGATGTGGAACTTGATTTTCGGGTTGACTCCAGAAATGTCGACATAGAGAGTAGAGGTGAAGCGGATCGGTCTGCTTTTGTTCGTAGTTTGGTCGACGTTGCGAACGGGGATGGGGGTGGGAAGTCGTTCTCAGGGGAGTTTGTATTTCTGGACAAAATCCCAGTCGATGCAGGAAATGTCCGCTCCGCTGTCGATCAAGGCGGTGATCCCTACGTATTTCAGGGTGCAGGTGGGAACGTCGATTTGGAGAGGAATGTGAATTCCTTTCTGCTTAGGATCCACAGCGATGGGGTGAGTTCAGGCTACGCAGGGGGTTTCATGGAAAGGGGTGGTCGTGGAGATTTCTTCATCGTTGTCGTCCTCTATGTCTCGGAGTTCGGGATCTCCTCTTCTTCAGCAATCTGTGAAAGAGGACCAGAGCGGGAGGTGGTTACTTGGGGTGGTGTGGTGACAGTGATGGGGGTGACTGGTTTCTGGAGTTCTGGGGTGGTCGGGGGTTGTTTTGAAGGTTTCTTCAAAGGTTTCCTGTTTAGGGACGGGGTAGGGGGTAGAACGGTAGTGGAGATAGGTGGGGAGTCATCTCCTTCTTCAATGGGAAGACAGGAGAAGCGGGAGGAGGTAGAGAGGGGAGTTGGAGTTGGCGTAGTAGTGGATTGGCGGGCAGGCCAATGGGAGATAGAAGCTTTTGAGACGGGCTTCTGAACACGAGGTGGGAGGGAGGAGGGGCATGAGGAGACGGAGTGGCCGCTTTTTCGGCAGCAGAAGCAGAGAGAATTGGCAATGCATCATAGTTTTTCGGCCAAGGTCAACTTGGTAAGTCTGGGGGAGTCCGACTGGGTAGAGGGACGTTCAAAGGTTTCTGAGGTTTTGCCAGGTAATTGTACCATGGCGGGTCGTTGGGTGGATGGTTGGGGAATCAGGTGGTGTGACAGTCGTGAGGGAAGGTTGCTGTGGGACAGCAGGGTTAACGCGAGTTCGTGCTATCAGGAAGGTAGGACACGAGGTGGATACATGTCTGCTGGTTCAGCATCGGAAGCAGAGTCCTTCCTCCTTACAGTGTGTTCGTTCGGAGGAAGTGGGTTTGGGAATTCGTGGGGGGGTTTGAGAGGACGAAGTGGTGGGGTTCATGGTGGGTTCGAAGTATAGTGCACTACAATAAGAGTAGGTGATCAAGGAGAACTTTGACCTTTTGTTATGTCCAAGACGTGACTGGGTTAGGCCTAGTTCAAGATGAGGAAATCTTCACGAGACGTTCCAGGGAAATTCAGATAAGAGCAAAGAGTCAGAGGTTCGAAGGGTTTCGTCTGATGGAGACGAGGATCGAGGGTTCCCTAAGCGATAGGGAACATTTCAAAGGTCAAAGGGTCAAAGGTTCATTCTTACTTGAACAATGGTTCAAAGTAAGACGGGAGTGTGTGCTTCAAAAGTGGCACGATTGACTTATAGATGCTGCACACTTCAAAAGTGGTGCAGACAACTTATAGAAGTCCAATGGTTCAAGGAGTTTTCAAGGGTACTAGGTAGTATTCCCAGTAGGTCAAAGTTAGGAAATCGTTACAAGTTACAATGGCTCTTTATATAAGTAAATGATCAAGCCATGACTAAGTGATAGAACTTAATAGAAGTTAATAGAACAAAAGGAAGGTCGCTGACTAAGATAAGAAGTTCAGCGAGATAAGAGATAACAAGATAAGAGATAAAGGATAAGGCTGACTAAGCGAATGGAATCCTTTGGAATCCAGTGGAAGGAATATTAGTCAGCGAGGGTTGTTTGAAAGAAAGGAGAGTTCTTAGCATAGTCTAAATGCTAGGTCTCTGAAAGGTCCACCAGAGATTCAGGTGGAGGATTGGTTGTACTTGGTAAAGAGGAGTTTGTCAGAAAATGAATAGTATGAAGAAGAGAAAAGAGTAAATCGTAACAGCGTTGATGAAGGAGATGTATTTGGCGTCGGATAGATCGGGAGGGCAGATGTGGTCTTGTAAGAAGTCCCGGATCTGATCAATCCGTGCTTCCTTTGCGAGGGCTTTTGTCGAACACAGAATGTCCAGTTCATCGACAGCTGGTTCAGAATCCGCACCGGCGAGGATGGCCAGTGCGTAATAGAGTTTCCTGGACTGGGATGGGTTCCTGTCAAGGTGAGTGCTATGGTTGCCTGAAGGCATCTGGTCATTGAGCAAGGAAACTGAGAAGAAGTAGGCGTTGTCAAGCCAATCCTCGAAATCGTCATCATCCAGAGGGTTGTCCTTGGACGGGGGATGACGAGATAGCCCATCTGCTCTGGTATGCTTGGTAGCGGGGACGTGTACGAGTCGGAAGTTGAATAGCAGGATGCCCGCGATCCAGTGGTTGATGGTCGCGTTAGGCTGGAGGTCCGGGTTGTTGATCATACCCTTAACATACTTGGTGTCCATTTCGACTGTAAAGTTAGCTAACCCAAAGATGAAAATGCAGACAGATTGCAATGCGCGAAAGAGCCCGTTGTTACGACGCAAGGCGACTGTCGCAGTGCGAGCACTGGAGTCTCATGCAAGTAACGACGAACCTCAATGAAGAGGTCATGATACGAGCATAACCTAAGTGAAGTAGAACTAGGGGAGCTCAGGAGAGTCCCAGTCTCTGAGAGGGGAGCGAAGAGACACCAGTAATCGCAGGTAGATTGCATAGAACTAGCTGGGGATTCCAGCAGTTCTGCAGGGGTATTTATACTACAGGTATTCTAGCATGGACCACTGGTGTGTACACGACGAGTATAGTAAGAGGGGGTGTGCTCCCTAATGGAGTGCACCAGAATAGGAAAGGGAGAGAGAACGAGGCGCACGACCAGAAGGAGTGCGCTCAGAATGGAAAGGTAAAACGTATAAAGTATAAAGGGCTGGATGAGCTCCGAGGAGTTCCATGGAAGTCCGAGGAGGTCACCAGCAAAGGAAAGGGCCTCGTTCCACAACTGAGGTGGTTGACGAGTCGAGACGAGAGGAGGGCGAGCACACGGTGTAAGCCCAGGTGGTAAGATGACATTGTATCCGATATTGGCAATGCCGAATGTGGAAGGGATTCGCCTGATGGGATAGGCTATCAGGGAATGGAAGCATCTCGGGGTGATGCAAACGCGGGGTCGTGGAGGCCTGATGGTGTGAGCGAGGACAGGGTCCGAGCAAGTGGAACAGAGTCCGAGATGACTCGAGGACATCCGATCAGGAAGATGACGGCAGATCATGAGAAGTACCGAGTGATGCTTATTCGGGAAAGCTGGTACGCGTCGCAGATGCGGGACAAAGGGGAACCTATAGTGATAGTGGTGGGCACAAGCCCGAGGACGCCACGGACGAGGGCGAGTGGTCTAGAACATAGGGACATGCTTAGATAAGCGTGTGGCGCTGATGGGGTTGTACCAGAGGTTGGATAGTGCTTAGCCTATATGGCATTAGGTAAGCAGTGGCGATGATAGGGGCTATCCGGTGGTGAGCGAGTGCTAAGGAGCACGAGCGATGTTCCATACGAAGTATAACCTTCTAGGCCTATCGGTAGGCGTAGCAAGGTGGTCCTAGGTGTTGGTCTATACGTGGTGTCCCGTGTATGAGGGAGAGTACAGAGGAGGAGCGAAGGGAAGACGAGCGACAACGACGACGAGGAAAGCTATCTGAAAGAAGAAAAAGGTATGGGGGTTCCCATTATTGTAACACCTGTAAAGTTCGAGTTTCGCCTGCGAGTAGTGGCTCTCGACTTCTTTGAGGCTGATGGAACCGAACCGGTTCAGATAGCGTTTGCCATCCTCCCCCTCTTGGGATAGAATAAATCCGACTGCGATAACAGATGTATCAACAGCAAGAACAACCTCTCACCCGGAT
The DNA here is from genome assembly GCA_038093855.1 of Rugiboletus extremiorientalis. Taxonomy (NCBI): domain Eukaryota; kingdom Fungi; phylum Basidiomycota; class Agaricomycetes; order Boletales; family Boletaceae; genus Rugiboletus; species Rugiboletus extremiorientalis. Next base: position 11,328 of record JBBPSY010000357.1, read on the forward strand.
TTGTAGTCCAGTCAGCAGAGAGCGGGCGAATGGATGATCGCGTCCTTGAGACGCTGCATGGCAAGTTGTTGGGGTTCCCCCCATTCAAAGGGAACACCCTTCCTGGTCAAGTCGACCAACGGGTGGGTGATAGAAGTGAAACCGAGAATAAAAATCTGTAGCACACCACATACCCCCAGAAATCCCCGGACATGGGTGATATTCTGGCATTCCGGCCAGTCCCGGATTTTTTGTACCTTGGATTCGTGTGGAATGCGACCATCCACGGTGCATTTGTGTCCGACGATGGTAGCGTCCAGTGCTGCGAGTACAAATTTCTTGGCAGAAACCGTGGCTCCGACGTTCTGGAGGTGCTGGAGAATCCGGTGGGTGACCTGTAAGTGTTCCCAGATAAACCAACGGATACCCGGATTATCGGGAATGGTTTCATAAGTTCTGTCCGGATGCTGATAATGGGTAGTGATGGATTTGACTGGTAGGTCGTCGATAAATGGAAAAGTATGGCGGGGAATCTCATCTTGCAGGATGAACGACATGTCGGCCTGGTAGATCTGGACGGCGTTCATGTATCCCATGGGGACTGTGGTAAGGCGGTGGGGACCCATTGGACTATTGAAGGTGGTAAGATCCCACGATTCCTGATGGAGTGGGTGTTGGTCATATCCCGCAAATAGGTCCATCATCCCGTACACTGCATATCCTGCAAAGGATTCTGCGAAGTGTTCGACAAATGGCGGGGGGATGAGTCACGGACCGTCACCGCGTTAAGTGGCTGCAGATCGTGGACGAGGCAGAGAGATTTGCCGTCCTGTTTGAGTACACAAAACCACCAAGAACGGTAGGCGGAAGTGGATGGTTCATAGACTCTGGATGCAATCTGGTCTTTGATGATTTGGATGGTGTCTGACCACATCGACAGGGGAACGGGGATGTTGCAGAGTACCCATGGAGTATGGGGTATAGTCGGAATTTTGACAGGCGGGAAGTATTTTTCATCGAGACGACCTCGCTTGCTCAGTACCCAAGCGAAGGCCTTCTCATGCTCGCAGACTATCCACTGGACGAGTTTGACTTCTTCCGGCCAGAGCCAGTTCACCGGATCTAAATCGAGTTTGTCAGCCTGTTCCTGGGTGAAACGTTTACCGGGTGTAAAATCCGGCAGGCATGATGGGAGGGTTGCTAATCCCACAAGTGGATCCGCCGGTAGACTATGGGTGATACGAAACTCCTTGTCGATGGGAGTAATTACTGAGCGGACCTTTTTTGCCACCAGTTTGTACACCAGTGCGTGAGTCGTGGTATCATAGGTATAGAAGGAGGAAAGAGTGGAAAGGGCTTCCAGATTGGAAACAGATTGAGTCGAGGATAGGAAAGGGTATTCTGAAGATGGCGGAATGGGTCCAACAGAGATGGGTGGTAGACGGGTATATTCGGACGGGGAAGCGGTGGTTGAGGATGGGACGGACTGAGGAAATATGGACATCAGATTGTCAGAGCGCAAGATGGATTCGCCTCCGGAATCTCCCCAACCATAAGGTGGATCATCGAAGCCTAAAAACCCATCTCAACGACGGATTGATGGCTGTTGCATTGTTTTCATTTGTGACAGCGGGGGCACCCTTCCGACCAGGTGCGGGTAGGCAGCGTATATTGCTTCCCCGTATTAGGGTCGCGGAGCATAATCGTTTGCGATCTGTCTGGGAAGTCGTCGGTGGTTGCACTCATAAGGCAATGGAAAGGGCGGCCAAGTAGAAGATCGAAGTTGGCTCTTGCGAGGACCTGCACTTGCACGACGACTTCTCCGACGCCGAAGTCGAGTGCTAGATTCTTGAGGACACCAATGGTCGTGTCCACGCTGGTGTTTGCCGACAACATCTTAATAGTGTGGTCTGACCGGATGGGCAATCCGAGTCTTTCCCATACACATTTAGGCATCGCGATGATCTCGGACCCGGAATCTAGAATGCCCTTGAGGGTGTGTTCCGTTCCTCCGATCCTGGCTTCTATAGCATGGAGGGCTAAATTGTGGTGGGCAACAATTAGGCCCTCATTGTTCTGATTAATGCTCTCTCCGTATTCTTGAGAGACCGCAGATGGGTCAAGGCCTGCAAGCTTGTTTACTTGCACATGAGTCACAGATGAGTTCGTGACTCGTTTCACCGTTGTCATGTCTCTAAAATGCTTGCAGAAGTCGGGTGCGACTGCAAATAGGTCCTGGACAGGCACTGGAACGTTAGTATCGAGTACCCGATCTAGTACTCTTTTGGGGGCTGTATCATCCTCAAGTGGGAACGAATATCGGTATTGGGTTGAGGTGGTGGAAGCAGATGGTGGATTGACGGGGTTTGCACGGGGTGGAAGACTATTGAGAGTACTGGGTTGGCGTGATGGAGGGCTGGATTGACCAGATGAGACAGACGTGGATGTTGATGCGACGGGTTGTTGGAGTTCCGGAGAGAGGAGCTCCTCTGAGACAGTGGCAGCGTGTGAGTCCGGGTTCCGTTGGGGGGGAATGTGGACTCCATCGAAGCGGACTCACTTCCCCTTATCCTTGGAAGCTCAATCTGCTTGGAAGTTGGCCCATGCTTGGGTGACATATGGCTGGAAATCTGGGTCAGTAATGACTGGTGGTGTGCTTTCCTCCAACACTATGGCCATGAAAGCCAATGGGTCTATTTTGAGTATCGCAGGCATATCCGGGTAGGTGAGAGATAACAGATTGGCCGATACTCGGGGTTGATTCCCTGAGCTGGAGGAAGCGACTGCGGGGCCCGATTGTCCCATAGCAAGGATGTGGTCAATGGCATCCTTGAGACACTGTCTGCCGGTATTCGCGGAATCTCTGATCCGTCTGGCATATAGAGCCTTCCGTCCGTGCCTCGAATCGTTTTTCCGGAGTGCAGGTGTGTTACAGTCGAATGCCCCACCTCCCGTACGAGGTTATCTTTTTCCCCTTTCTCCTTTACCCCTGTTACTTACTTCGAAGACGACTGGCTGATCTTCCCGGATGTAGCCATAGTAGACACACCGGAACTTCCCTAGATCTTGCCAAACCCCTTTCTCCTTTTGATCCTCCCCTTTTCAGAAACCCACGGACTTCTTTTCCCCAT